>PVIA01009695.1:0-58101 GCA_004024845.1 Tonatia bakeri | reverse complement strand
GTGGGAGCTCAGATAACCCTAGCGGCTGATTTCTGAACAGAAGCACCACAGACCAGAAGGGAATGACAAGAAATATTCAAACTAATGAAAAGCAAAGAATTGCAACCAAGACTACTCTATCCAGAAAGGCTCTCAATTAAAATGGAAGGCCAAATAAGGAGTTTCTCAGACAAAAGAAGGCTGAAACAACACATCTCCACCAAACCAGCACTGCAAGATAGGCTGAAGGGACTGATTTAAGAAAAAGAGTGAGAGAGAGAGGAACACAGGTACAAAAGGAATAAAATAGCAATGAATAAGTACCTATCAATAATAACCTTAAATGTTAATGGATTAAACACTCCAAACAAAAGACATAGGGTAGCTGAATGAATAAGAGAACATGACCCACACATATGCTGAGACCCACCTCAGAACAAAAGCCCTACACAGACCAAAAGTGAAGGGCTTAAAAAAAAAATACCTCAAGCAAATGGACAGAAAAAAAGTCAGGGTAGCAATACTTATATCAGACAAAATAAACTTCAAAACTAATGCCATAAAAAGAGACACAAGGACTCTTCATAATACTCAAGGGAAGAATCCAGCAAGAAGACATAAACATTGTCAACATGTATGTACCCAACATAGGAGCACCCAAACATATAAGGAAAATCTTGGAAGACAACAAGAAATATATAGACAGCACCATGCTTATACCAGGATATTTTAACACCCCAATGTCAAAAATGGATAGATCTTCCAAACAAAAACCCAACAATGATATTGTGGCATTAAACAACAACCTAGGTCAAAGGGACTTAACTGAATACACACACACACACACACACACACACACACATAAAACATTTGATCCCAAAGAAGCAAAATACACATTCTTTGCAAATGCACATGGAACATTGTGAAAGATAGACCACATGGAAGGACACAAAATAAACCTCAACAAATTCAAGAAAATTGAAATCATATCAAGCATTCTGTCAGACCATAAGGGTCTGAAACTAGAAACCAACATCAAGGAAAAAGCTCAAAAACATTCAAAATAATTGAGTTTGAATAGCATAGCATTAAACAATGAATGGGTTCATAATGAGATCAAGGAAAAGTGTTTCTAGAAACAAATGAAAATGAACACACAAGAGTCTAAAACTTATGGGACACAGCAAAAACAGTTTTGAGAAGGAAATTCATAGCAATATGGCCTACCAAAAAGATAAAAATATTTCAAATAAGAAACTTAACCCTACATCTTCAAGAACTGGAGGAATGACAACAAACAAAGCCCAGAGGGAGTAGAAGGAAGGAAATAATCAAGATCAGAGCACAATTAAATGGCATAAAGACTAAAAGAGCAAGTCAAAGGATCAATGATTTCAGGAGCTGGTTCTTAGAAAAGATAAACAAAATCTACAAGCCTTTAACAAGCTTCATCAAGGAAAAAAGACAGAAGACCCAAATAAATAAAATAAGAAATGAAAGAGGAGAGACTACAACTGATACCACAGAAATACAAAGGATTGTAATAAATCACTACAAACAAATATATGCCAAGATAATGCAGACCCCAGCCCGCAGGGCCCTTGTGTTGTGACTGCAATGAACAAATTCACATGGACTACAGAAATCCTGTGAAGGAAAATGGATGGCATGTCTACATTCTGAGTGAGAGAGAGCCCCAACCTCTGCCTGGACAGGCTTTTGTTGCTTTTCTGGGCACATTGCATGGAAGATGGTCCTCATTTACTATGCACAGATTCAGTTTGGGTGGTTACCTTTTACAGAAAACAGAGGAGAGGATGTTGCTAATTACATCAAAGAAGAAGGAAATTTCAAATGTAAAGGGAAAAGTGGTTGAACTGGTTATGCTCGTCCTTGGGAGGTTTAGCATAGATTTTAGGAAGTTATTTTACAGATATGCAGTAAACATTTGCTGCCTAAATTCAGGGTGAGGCAGATTTAGCAAAAACCAAGCCTCAAAGCAGACTAGGTATAATGCAGGCCTGATTCCCCATGGGACAACCTATTTGTGGGCATGGGTCCTGTGTGCTGACCTCACCCCTCACTGGTTTTCTGAAATCAGGGTCTGGGCTACATTCCCCACTGCCACATGGAATTGTGCCCTATACACCATATCTATTAAGAATTTTTTAAAAGATTGTATTTATTTATTTTTAGAGGGCGGGAGTAAGGAGAATGAGAGAAACATCAATGTGTGCTTGCCTCTTGCATGCCGGCTACTGGGGACCTGGCCTGCAACCCAGGCATGCGCCCTGACTGGGAATCGAACCAGTGACCCTTTGATTCACAAGCTGGCACATAATCCACATGGGGCGGCATTTCCCACATCACGTGGAACAGTCCCCTATACCAAGAAATTTGAAGGCCTGGGTGAAATGGACAAATTTCTAGAAAAAATATAACTTCCAAAACTGAATGAAGAAGCAGAAAGCCTGACCAGACCAATGACAACAAGTGAAATTGAATCAGTAATCAAAAAATTTCCACCACACAATACTTGGACCATGCAATTTCACAGGAGAATTTTACAAAACATTTAAAGAAGAGCTAACCTCTATTCTTCTCAGATTATACCAAAAAGTCCAAGAAGAGGGAAAAGTGATAGACTTTTTTTTATAAAGCCAGCATCATCCTTATCCGAAAACAAGATAAAGACACAAGAAAGAAAGAAAAAAAAAATACAGGCCAATATCATTGATGAACATAGATACTAAAATCCTCAACAAAATATTGGCAAACTGCATCCAGCAATGCATTACAAAGACCATGCACCATGATCAAATGGGATTATCCCAGGGATGCAAGGATGGTACAATATTCACAAATCGAAAAACATAATACATCACATTAAAAAAAAGCAAAATCAAAAGTCACATGGTCACGTCAATAGATGCAGAAAAAAATTTTTTTAAAGATTTTATTTATTTATTTTTTAGAGAGGGAAGGGAGGGAGAAAGAGAGAGAAAGAAACATCAATGTGCAGTTGCTGGGGGCCATGGCCTGCAACCCAGGCATGTGCCCTGACCGGGGACTGAACCTGCTATGCTTTGGTTTGCAGCCCACTCTCAATCCACCGAGCCATGCCAGCCAGGGCTGGAAGATGCAGAGAAAACTTTTGATAAGGTAATGTACCCATTCATGATAAAAACATTGAGCAAAAGGGATAAGAGGGAGCCTACCTCAGCATAATAAAGGCCATGTATGAGAAATCTACAGCCAACACCATTTTCAATGGGCAAAAACTAAAAGCTTCCCCCTAAAATCAAGGACAAGACAGGATGTTCCCTTTCACCACTGCTATTCAATGTAATATGGGAAATCCTATCCACAGTCATAGAGGAAATAAAAAGAAATAAATGACATCCAAATTGGAAAGGAGGAAGTAAAACTGTTACGCTTTATAGATGACATGATAGTGTACATAGAAATCCCTACAGATGCCACCAAAAAACTACTCAATCTAATGAGAAAATTTGGCAAAGCGGCAGGATACAAAGCCGACATTCAGAAATCAAAGGCACTTTTGTACACCAACAATGAAATATCAGAAACACAAACCAGGAAAAATAATCCCATTTGCTATAGCAACAAGATAAATAAAGTACCTAGGAATAAACCTAACCAAGGAGGTAGAAGATCTGTACTCAGAAAATTACACAACACTGAAGATAGGTATTAAGGAAGGCACAAATTATGGAAGTACATATCATGTTCATACATAGGAAGAATGAACATCATCAAAAAATGTCAGTACTAACCAAAGCAATTTGTAGATTCAACATAATTTGTATTAAAACACCAATGACATATTTTATAGACATAGAACAAATATTTCAAAAATTTATGTGGAACCATGAACCTATCCAAATAACCACAGAAAACTGGAGAAAGAAGAACTAAGTAGGAGGGATCACAATACCTGGTATCAAACTATATTACAAAGTCACAGTAATCAAAACAGTCTGATATTGGCATAAGAACAGACAAATAGATCAATGGAACAGAATATGAGTCCACAAATAAACCCAAGTCTCTATGGTCAATCAATATTTGACAAATGGGGCAGAAGCATAGCCTCTTCAACAAATGGTGCTGGGAGATTTGGACAGCTACATGCAAAAACATGAAACTCGCCTATCAATTTACACCATACACAAAAATAAATTCAAGATGGATAAAACACTTAAATATAATTCTTGACACCATAAAAGTCCTAGAGGAGAACATAGGCAGGAACTTCTTGGATATTCTACACAGCAATTTTTTCACCAATATGTCTCCTAGAGCAAGGGACATAAAGGAAAGGATAAACAAATGGGACTTTATCAAAATGAAAAGCTTATGCACATCTAAAGAAAACATTAGCAAAATGAAAAGTGAACCAACCATATGGGAAAAATATATTTGCAAATGATACCTCAGACAAGGATATGATCTCCAAATATATAAAGAACTCACATGACTCTACACCAGGAAGACAAACAACCCAAGTAAAATATGGGCAAGGGACCTGAAGGAGGATATACAGCGGGCCCAGAGACATATGAAAAGATACTCAGCATCACTAGTCATCAGAGAGATGCAAATTAAAACTGAAATGAGATACCACTTCACACCAATCAGAATGGCCATCATAAACAAATAAAAAAACAGCAAGTGCTGGTGAGGTTGTGAAGTAAAGGGAACCCTAGTACACTATTCATGGAAAAGCAAATTGATGCAGCCACTGTAGAAAACAGTATGGAAGTTTCTCAAAAAAACTAAAAATGGGCCCTGGCTGGCATAGCTCAGTGGATTGAGCACGGGCTGCGAACCACAGCATCGCAGGTTCAATTCCTAGTCACGGCACATGCCTGGGTTGCGGGCCAGGTCCCCGGTGGGGCCACATGAGAGGCAACCACACATTGATGTTTCTGTCTCTCTCTTTCTCCCTCCCTTCTCGTCTCTAAGAATAAATAAATAAAATATTTTTTAAAAATCTAAAAATGGAACTTCCTTTTCACATGGCAATTCCACTGCTGGGATTAAGAATCCTGAAACACCAATTCAAAAGAACCTATGCACCCCAGTGTTCATAGCATGGCAATTTATAATAGCCAACTGCTGGAAGCAACCTAAATACCCATCAGTAAATGAGTGGATCAAAAAACTATGGTATATTTACATGATGGAATACTACACAGCAGGAAGAAAAAAAGAAGCTCCTACCCTTTCTGACAGCATGGATGTATCTGGAGAGCATTATGCTAAGTGAAATAAGCTAGGCAATGAAAGACAAATACCATATCATCTCACCTATATGTGGAACCTAATGAACAAAACAAACAAACAAGCAAGCAAAATACAACCAGATACATTGAAATAAAGTACAAAGTGACAGTAATCAGAGAGTGGGGGAAGGAGGATAACAGGGGAAAAAAGAGGGAGGGACATCAAGGGACATATATATAGAACACATGGAAAAAGCCCAAGGGGTATAGGATGAAAGGTGGGAGGTGGGATGGGTAGGCCTGGTGGGAGTGGTCAAGGGAAAATGGAGACAATTCTACTGGAACAACAATAAAAAAGAAGTTAAAATATAAATTCATATCAGAAAGGTAACTTTGGTAGTATTATGAAGGATGCATAATATATACAATCTTGACTGGAGAAGTGCTATAATACAGTAAAAACTTATGAGGCCTGAACTAAGGAAGTGTCAGTGGGAGAAAAAGAACAAATTAGGGACTATACTGCAAAGTTATTTTAGAAAGTAGAGTTAATAGATTTTGATTATTGCTTAGACGTGGATTTAAAAGTAAGGGAGAAACCCTGTAAGACTTCCAGCTTCTAACTGGATTTGCCATTAGGGTACTTGTATAATACATAGAGATTAGTAAAATAAAAAGAAGACAAGTTTGTTTAGGGACGTACTGAGTTGACATTCAGACCTGTTAAGCTTAAACTGGCATGAGAAAATCCAGGAAATGTTTTCTAATATCCAGGTAGATATATAGATTCGCAGCTCAAGAAAGAGACAAAAACTTGTTACATGGATTTGAAGTAAAGGATGTTTAGACAGAAGTTAAAATTGTAGGAGAAATTATATTGCTCATGAAAAGTGTGTGAAAAGAAGACAAAGAGGTCTTGTGGGACATTAAAGTTCAAATAGCAGAAGGAGTGAGGGGAGAAAACATTGACCTAGCCACTTCTGTGTGCCAGGCTTTTTGCCACACTCTGTCTTCAGTGAGATAGAGTGGAAAGAAAAGGTCAATATTCAGAAGTTAGGAGATTATTGGTGCCCATTTTAGTGTAATAATGTGGAAGGAAGTGATAATGCTGAGTTAGGAATTGAAGTAGATGCAGTTGTTGGAGATTATGCATATTTTCAAGAACCATAGCAATAAAAAGGCAGTACCTAGAAGTGAGTATAAAAAGGTGCAATATAGAAGCCCTCATATTGTATGAAACATGCAAATGTGTTGTTGTATCACTGGTCACTTAAAGAAAACATTGTTATCCTCTTGGCACCTGTCTGAACTTTATTGATTTGAACAATTTGATTAGCTTTTGTCCAATGAATCAACACTATTTTCAGCTCAAATTTCCTGGTTCTGTTGATTCATATTTATATTTTTGCTTGAGTTAATTGACCTATGGTTTTTACAGTTTGTTTTTAAGGTGCCTATTTTGTATTATTGCACATAAGAGTGAAAACAATGACATCTTGAACAGTCCAAAAATGTCAGCATTTCCTGTCCTGCTCCATAAGTGATCTCACAATGACCTGTCACTGCTAATACCACTTGACTCAGTTCATGCTAAACCCATATTGTAAAACAAGGAAAAATATATTGGTTAGAATATTTTGTTAGTTGGGTTTATAAGTGCGACTTATGCTAAAATATCACATAAACTTAAAGCATCTCATTTTCTCTGATCTTCATTCTTCTGTTTTCCCTCCCATTACTCTCTTACTCTTCACAATTACTAAAAATTTAATGACAGATTTTGTGCATTACATAGCTATTTTTTGCTATCTGCTTCTCCCTTTTCTTTTCTACAGTGCTAGAGTAACCAAAGAAGATGGAAAGCAAATTATTTTGCCCTCATTATTTTACTTTTGTTATTATCAAAAGTACTCATCATTGTAGGGGAAAGTTGCTTGCTTTCTCACAAAATTCTAATATGCTGACTGATTCTAGATGACTGATCTCCCTAAAGCTTTTATATTCTTACCCATATCACAATCTTATAAAGCTACTGTCTGCGTGTCTGAATTTAAGGATAAGGTTTTGCAAAATAATAATTAGTATGTTTTTCACATTTGACAAACTGGCATTTATACATATTAAAGTTTTGCTTTCATCTTTTAAGTCTTTATAATAATAATTAGTATTTTCTGAAGCATATTCTACATTTGCTAGCTTTAGAGAAATATAAAAATTTGGTAATTAGCATTCAGCTACTAATGAAAATGTGAAAGTATTGAACTTACAAAAAGATCTAATGGTAATTATAAATTTTCAATAATCTAATTCATATTTGTTGGTTTCCTAGAAATAAAAAAATTCATTGCAGCAACCAGTTAAAACTGGAGTGCTAAAATTTGGATGTAATAAAAGAAAAATACTCTGTTGATCATTTAACAAATTACATCATCCATTGTAAGGAACAGTTATTTTTAGCCATTGTCTATAACACTTCAACATGAAGTGTTGTAAACTTTCTAATTATCTCAATAGTTGTTATTAATATACTATAATTTTACAAAACAATTTTTATTTACTTTGTTTTAAACCATATGTTGTTTATACCATTTATTTTTAAATTTATTTTTAATTTCAGTTGACATACAATATTATATTAGGATCAGATATATAACTAAGTAATTAGAAATTTATATAACTTATGAAGTGATTACACCAATAACTCTAGTACCCACTTGTTTATACTGTTTAGAGTGGAGTACATGTTTCACAAAATCAAATAACTAGCAAGATGTCGCCATTACAAATATGTTGGTGTGCACACATTTCTGTTTTGAAATCTTACATACTTCTCTCAGTGGTGGTCCAAATCCAAATAGATCATATCATAGAAGACGTATTTCATATTATCTGTGCTATTTTAAAACTACCACATTATATTATCAGCCAACAAGTAAATAAAAGTAATGTATATAAAATCCAGCCATTGTTAATATGACAAGAATGGTTTATGTAACATCAGTGTAACATAAACAGCCAAGGAGAATGAACTGGAATGCACATGTGTGAACAGTGACAACTTCACTGTACTAGTCAGTGGGGGGCAGTTGATGCTGCTGAGTGAGCATGTGTACCATGTGACCATCACATACAAAATGACTGAGCGAGTAGAGCAATGAATCTGCATCAAGTTTTGTGTTAAGCTTGAACATTCCTCTGGAAACTATTTGGATGATTCAGAAGGCTGCAGCTATGGACACCTGTGATTGGCAGCTTCATCATGATAATGTGCCACTTCATGCATCCTGTCTCATGCAGTTTTTTTTTTGGAGAAGCATCAAATCACCCAGGTGGACAGTGGAGAAGATGGCCACAGAGTAGCAGGGAGCACATTCCATTTCCTCCTACTCACTGGGGGAAAATACCTAGGTGATCTATGGAGGAACAGAGCAAACAGCAAACAGTTCCCCAGCATATGAGGATAAGAGACCAAAAATTGTAGTGGACACTGAAAAGCCAGATGGTAAGAAGGGTACTTTAGGCCAATAAGGTCCCAGGGACCAGATAGGGAACCAGGGTGGCTGCAGCCCCAGCCGGGGGCCTGCCTCCAGGCCTGCTGCAGAGTCCTTAGTAGACAGCCCTGTCAACTGCTCCCTCCCTCCCTGGCCAATCAAGGCTTAAACTGCACTGGGAGAGACCTGGTTGCTTGAGGTTGCAGAGAGGGGATCACCCACAGAGTCTATGGACACTGGCTTGGGAGAGTTGTGCAGTGACTAGCACTGCCTTGGATAGTCTGGCTGGAGAATTGGGCTGTACCGAGCCCCGCAAGCATGAGTGGGAGAAACTTCCCAAGAAGAACTATTTGGGGAATACTCAGGCATCAGCCGCTCAGCCTCCTCCCCAACCAGAAGGACAGCCATACGAGGTGGCGGGGAAATTTGTGAGGAAGGCCCTGCGCACCTCCATACCATTAGGAAGGGTGCTCGCTCAAGCCCGCGCTGCACCCCAGTCGACAGCAGTAACCTTGGAGGAAACAGCACTTTCAGGAAGACCTGGGTCCCACATCTAAAGCTCTGGGGAGAGGTATCAGACTAACTCTGGGGGAGAGCTGGCACAAGTCTGGCTGAGTGCAGAACAGGGAGGGAAAAAAGCCATACCAATCGCCCCTCAGTCACCAAGACCAAAAAACCCGGTTTGTGGTTTGGCCAGTTTAAAATCAACAAGAGGTGTTTATTGTTTGTTTGTTTGTTAAAAATCTTATATATTTTTTAATTTTTATTGTTGTTTTATCTTTCAATACCTTCTTCCTCTCTTTCTGTCTTCCTTTCTTTCCAATTTTATCTCCTCTTCCTCCTCTCTTCTACCTTTTTTTTTTGAATACCCACAAGTGAGACAGAAAGGAAAAAACAAAACAACACAAAACAAAACGTGGAACTGTGAAAAGGCCAGAGTTGGACCCAAAGAAGGGGAACCCAACAGCTGAAACAGTGGGACAAAATTCACTTTGCTATTACAGAGAACCTGCAGGTTATTGCATATTTGTATTATTTTTTTCATTATTCTTACATCTTTTATTTTAATAGTTGTTGTACTCCTCTTCTTTCTGTATAGTCTTAGTTGCTTGGCTGGTTACATTGTATTCATTTGACAGGTTTCCCCTGTTCTCTCTGACATAGTATAGTGCTAATTTACTGTCCTTCACGTCACTTGTGTTCCTTCAGGAATTAATACCCTAAAATTCAAATAAATTTGACCTGTACCATAAGAAACTATAAAAAAGGAATGATTCCAGCTGCATAGTCAGAGCTATAAAATGTAATCACTTTGGAAAGATAATTGTTTAAAGTACTAGCAATGATAGTAACAATAACAACAATGCATTGTGTTTGATAACTATATAACAGCAATAATAACAAAGAAAAGAAATGATAGTATGACATAAGTTTCTTATATTCTATGTGACGTGATATACAATTGCTAAGTTATAGCAATCACTACAGCAACCAGTAAAAAAGTAAAACAAAGGGATACAAACTAAAAGGAAATAGGGAAGATAAAATTGAATACAGACAAAACACTTTTGGTTAACCTAAAAATAGGTAGGGAAGGAAGTAAAAAAAGTAAAAAAAGAAAAAACAGGTAGCAAACAGTAACAATTGTACACAGTTTGATCAATACATAAATTAAGTGAAAATTGACAAAATATTCAAATTAAAAGGCAGAGAGTTAGTTGGTAAAAAATAAGAAGACACAATGATATGCTATCTAAAACAGGTACTTTTTAAACATGAGGACAGAAATACGATTACACTAAAAGATGCCAAAAGATGTACCATGCAAACCTTAATCAAACCAAAGCTGGAGTGGCTATAAAATATATATATATATATATATATATATATATATATATATATAAAAGAAATCCTCTGAACAGAACTATCACCAGGGAAAAATAGATATTTCATATTAATAAAAGTGTCAATGTACCAAGAGAACATAATATTCTCACCAGTCCATCCCTAATAATAAAATGCCAAAATATCTAAAGAAAAATTCACAGGACTATAGAAAGTAATAGACAAATCCCCAATTGTACTGGAGACTTTAATACTCATTTCTCAATAATTGCTAAAACAACTAGACAAAAGTCAGTAAGGATACAAATGATTCGAATAACACTTTCAACCAAGGCAACCAAATTCATATTTATAGAATACTATATCCAACAATGGAGAATACACACAAGTACTCTTTTGAAGAGCACGTGTAACATTCATCACCCTAGACCATATTCTGGTCTTTAATACAATACTCAATAAATATAAAATATTTGAAGTCCTACAGAGTACATGTTTTGATCATGGTGGAATTCAAATACAAAGCAACAAAAATCAATGACAAAACAAAAGATATGCAGAAAATCTCCAAATACTTAGAAATTTAATAATATATCTTTAAATAACCCATTAGTTAAAAATAAATTATAAAAAATAAAAGTTTTTGAAATGTTGTCCTGGCCAGATATCAGTTGGTTAGAACATTGTCCCAATATGCTAAGGTTATCAATTTGATCACTGGTCAAGGCAAATACAAAGAGCAACCAATAAATCCATGAATTGGTGGAATAAACAATCTCTCTCTCTTTCTTTCTCTTTCTAAAATCAATAAATAAAAAAATTAGAAAGGCATGGTAATAAAAATAGCACATCCAAACTCATCAAGTATATCTAAAGCAAGGTCAAAAGAATAACTGATAGGTTTAAATTCTAATTTAAGAAAATAACAGGTTCTGTGCAAGATGGATCCATAGGTGGAAACCCTTTGCTTCCTCACACAACCAAAAGGAAGATAACAACTGATCTAAAAACAATAAATAATCAGAAGTGCCAGAAAATCAAATTGCATGGAACTCTGACAACTAAGGAGTTAAAGAAACATTCACCAGATGGGCAGGAGGGCGGAGATGGGCAGCTGGGTGGATAGAGAGCATCCACAGCAAGGCAGAAGACCACACAGGCAAGGCACAGGTTACACAAGCAAGGTGGGGCTGGCTTAGAGGAACTCTAGCAAGGCAGCAGACTACACCAGCTAGGTTGGGCTGACTGAACGGGAATCTAAAGATTCAAGCTAGCTGTAAACTACTGTGGGGGTTTGTCACGATGGAACCACTGAGAAACTCCCAGTCTCACACTGCAGAGTTTGTTGGAAAGTGGGGCTAGAGCACAACAAGCGAGGTGCATTTTTCCCTTTCTGACTGTTCCCCCACAGATAGTGCCACCATGCAGCAAACAGGGTTGCCTCACCCAAGTGAATATCCAAGGCCCACCCCCTACAACATAACAGGTGCACCAAGACAAAGAAATATGGCCCAAATGAAAAAACAGATCAAAATTCCCCCCAAAAAAGAGCTAAGCGATGAGGAGATAGCCAACTTATCTGATGCAGAGTTCAAAACACTGGTAATAAGGATGCTCATAGAATTGGTTGAGAATGGTTGCAAAATGAAGAAACAAATGAAGGCTTGGTGGGGTGCAGGGTGGAAGGATAAATGGGGTAAAATTGAGAAACTGTAATAGCATAATCAATAAAATATACTTTAAAAAATGTTTACTTTTATTAGAGCAGGGAGCCTGAATTTAATTTTGATAAAACAACATATCTGTCTCTCTGTTATTTAAAGATATATATATGTGTGTGTTTAGTGTTTGATTCTAGAGCAATATAAAACAGGGTACATTTAAAAACACAATGTTGGGGTATCTAAAACACCATTGGAAAGATAAGTTTATTTGTGAAAATTTAGTAGGCAGTTAGGCATGAGCAGAGTAGAAACGATAGGCCAGGTAGAGAAAGTCATCTGGATGGAAATCCCTGGATGCCTAGCCATAGACAGTTGTAAGCTAGGACTTCACCCCCATGATTACCTTTTTCCCCCTAGCATATCACTGCTCATGTGGTTCACACCCTCCCCTGAACTTTCCTCCCCTGGCATGTGGCCAGCTTTGTGGTAGACCCCCTTAGAGGAAGAATGAATGGGACCGGAGGGTAACCTCATACAACTCCCATACAAGCCCTTGCATGACCACTCCCTTAAGCATTAAGCCCTAGAGTATAGGGAACCAATATGCTTGGCATGGCAAATGTAGCCCGGCCCTATCGGAAAACCAACAGGCATGAGTTGATACACAAGAGCCAAACCCATGGATCAGCTTTCCTGTGAGAAACCAGGCCTGCATTACTCCTAGGCTGCTCTGAGGCTTGCTCTTGCTAAAACTCCCTCACCCTGAGGTGAAGCAGCAAATGTTTACTGCATATCTTTAAAGTAACTTCCTGAAGTCTGTGTTAAACCTCCCAAGGACTGAGTGTAACCAGACCAATCACTCATCATTCCCTTACATTTGCAACATTTTTCCTTGTTAATCTGTAAGAAGTAATCAGTAACATCCTTTCCTTTCTAATCAGTAAAAGTAATCACCTAAAGCAAACCTGAGCATAATGAATGAAAACCTTTGATGTATGCTATTAGAAAGCAATAAAAGCTTGTCCAGGCAAGGGCCAAGGTGCTCTCCCTCTCAGAGAGTGGCCATGCTGTCCCTTTTTCTTCACAGGACTTTGGTAGTCCATGTGAATTTGTTTGTCACATCCACAACACTGTGGACACCATTAGCCGGAATCCACATCACTAAGGATAACAGGTAGGTCTCACGTGTATTTTAGCTTCAGACTCAGAAAAGCAGCAAGGCCAGGTGAGGCAAAAACATGGTGAAAATCAGGACCAGCTTTGATGACTAATGATCCCCTGCCCTGGTGCCAAACAATCAAGGAAGACCAAGGCTCTATAGGGACACATCTGGAAATATGATAAATATTCCATTGAGATTCTCCTCTGAGACATCCAGAAAACTTCCTCAAAACAAAGGACCCAGCACACAGCTGTCTTTCTGAAGCATTTTCAAGGCTTTCCCCATCTTCTTCCTACAGGTGCATACATCCTTGCTTTTTTCCCTAAACTCCAAGGGCCCTTCTTTTGCATCTGTAACTTGTCTTCTGAGTCCATGAAGTCCAACTGGCTCACTTCTTCCACAGATCACTTATTCCACCTTTGTGACTTTCTAAATAAACCTTTTGCTTGCATTTGAGTCTCGGTTGTGAATTCTCTGCCAGAACTCAATATGGCGGTGGCTGAACTGAGGTCCAATCACTGGTAACATTCTGGTGCTTTTCATCTCCAACAACAATATGGACTTTCTTCAGCAAAATATTTGTTTTTGAGGACTAGTTGAGGTTCAGTAGTCCACTGTTGCTCTTGTGATTTCTTTCCTCTGGTGTGATGAATCCAAGGTTTTATTTCTGCCATCTTCACCATGGTGGGGGCTGGTGAGGAGTATGTCCCAAGGTCCAATCCACTTTTGTTCTAGTTGGCTTTCTGGAAATCCTGTGTTCCAGGTCTTGAGTAGCACATTGTCTTCAGGCTCAAAGGAATGTAGCAAACCTGTGGGGGAGAAGTCTCTAATACAGGCAAGGTTACAGCCTAATGTCTGACTTAGATGTTGTACATTTTCTTTACCTCCACTTCTTCATCTACATACATACCTCCCACCCCAATTGTACACTGAAATGGTCAACTGTACACAATTTCATAAGAACTCGATTGAATCCCACTTCAAGGAGCCACCCTTATTCTGAGCAGAGTGAAGCACACAGAACCCGGCTCTCCCGGCCGGCTATGAACATGCTTAGCACACACTGCAGATGGCTCATCAAAACACGAGAAATAATCATGCACAGAAACAGTTTTCTGCGGGGAAGTAAGGAACGGAGTGGCCACTCTCCAAGTCGGTGAGTGCCTGGCTAACCCCCTAGTGAAGAGCGCCCTTTTCCTTTCTCCCAGTGGGTTTTTATTGAGAAAGTAGACAGTTTGTGGATTCAGTCTGGCAGAAGGGATCAAAGGGAACACGTATCTTACAAGGATGCTAACAGAGTTTCTGTTGTGATTCCGGGCAGAGATTGGAGTTTTATCATATGAAAGGACTACGGGTTGCCAAAGGTTTCCTGACTGTGCCTTCAAATTCCAAGTTAGTAACATCCTCCAGCAAACAGATCTCACAGGATCTTGCATATTCTTTGTCCCAGGCCTGATTACCCCGGGGGTCCGCTGTCTCCTGTCTGAGCTGCCCCTTTAGGCTGTTTGCTAAGCCCTGAGAAGGGCTGGAGACAGAGGCAGCAAGGAGACTTGGATTTCTAACGTCTAAGTACAGAGACTCAGGCTAAGAGAGGGCAGGGGTTGATGATCATCCCTTCCTTTCCACAGCCCCTTCATTTATTTCCACAATCTTGTGAGTCTTATTCCACAGGCCTAAGGAGACCAGAACCTATCTTAGATCACTCCTTCATTAAGGAGTCTTACCTGTCATTGGTAACTGATCTAGCATTTAAAGGCCAGGCACAGAACAGGTAGCGTTCATGCCAGGGGAATAAGTTTTGTCTCCTTAATGGCTCCTGATCTGGAGGTCTCTCACTCAGCCTAAGTCACAGGGGGTAACAGCTTCCTGAGACCAGGCAGGGTGGCCCTCAACAGCAGGGCAATAGGTAAAGCTTGATCCCAATGGAGATCAGTTTCTTGACACAGCTTGGCTATATTTTTCTTCAAGGTGTAATTCATCTTTTCTACCTTTCCATAAGCCTGAGGTCTCCATGCCATGTGGCATATCCATTTGATTCCTAAGAATTTACTAACCTTCTGTGTAATTTCTGAAACAAAAGCAGGTCCATTATCACTATGGATGCTGCTGAATCGACCAAAGTGAGAAATTATTTCCTTCAGTAAGCTTTTCACTATGTGTTGCCACCCTTAAAGGCCAGGCAGGTTCATGGTATTCGTGCAGACAGAAAAGTATTCACGGAGCCATGATGTCTGGCATGCCTTTATTCATGGGTGGGAGAGCCACACATGCTGTAAGCTGTGTGTCTATCTGCATATCTCATACCATAGCCCCTGCTCCCCAGCATGGCACCCATAGTGGCACCTGTCCCCTTGTGTGTCTCTCATCATTGCCCCCAGCAGGGAGTCTCTATCTGTTTAAGTACTAGAAGGGAACAAAGCTAGCAAGATGCCAGAACATTACATATTGTAACATAATTCTGCACATGTGAGCCCACTTCATGTTATGGGAACAGTTTATTGGACACAGTCTCAGGCTATGAGAACACTGGCTATCAGGCCTCTCCAAGGCTATGGGGAACACTGCTCCCCTTAGTTATATGGACACCTGCATGAGGAAGCCAGACTGCCTCCACTTACTCTATACAATACCTCAAGAATTTCTATGTTCTAGTATGATAGCTTTCTACCCATCCTGAAAAGTTGTCAATGAAGACTAGCAAATATTTCTACCCTTAGTCCCTTGGCATCTGGGTAAGGTCTATTTGCCAATTCTCAAATGCCATTGTTATTGTTTCTCTTCTTTCTTTTGTGGGGATCTATCCAGGGGTTGTTCTTCTGGCACACAACACATCTAGCAATTACTTTTCATATGGCTTTAGAAATTCCAGGACCTGTGAGCCACAGTTTAATATACACAGTTAATGAGTCCCTTACGTAGTGAGTGGCCTTGTGCAAATGCTTCATGATTGGCTCTACTAAACATTCAGGAAGCAGTATAAATCCTCTATTATTCCTTCTCCATCCGCTATCAGTTCCTTCTTCATCAAAACCCCAGCTTTCATCTTAGCTTTCTCTAAGTCTGTAGTCAAATACTCAGGGTTATATTGTGACAAGTCTAGAACAGGTACCAAAAGCATTATAAACATTTTTTAGCAGCCTCTTTTGCTGCTTGATCAGACAGATTGTTTCCTCTAGGCACTTCAGTGACCTCTTTCTAATTCCCCAGGCAGTGCATAACTGCCACCTGTAAAGGTACCTGAACAGCCTCTAATAATTTTAAAGTTTCTACTGCATGCTTAATCTCCTTTTTATTGGAGTTAACAGTTCTTTTTCCTTCCAGATGGATTCATGTGATTGCAAAATTAAGGTAGCTCACCTTGAGTCGACATACACATTCACTCTATTTCCATGTCAAAATTCCAGTGCCCTCATCAATGCAATCAGTTCAGTGTTCTGAGGGGAGGTTCCCGGCAGCAAGACCTGGACCTCTACTATTCCTTCAAGGATCACAACTGCATACCCAGCCCTTCTGTTTCCTTTGTCCATATAACTGCTTCTGTTTGCATGTAGAATCCAGTCTGCTTCTTCTAGAGGATGGTCCTATAAATCAACGCTGCTAGAATAGACTTCATCAATTATCACAGGACAGTCATGTATCAGTGCAGCTGTGTCTGGCTTCAGGAGAAGAGAGGCAGGATTTAACTTACAGTTTTGAGGAAAACGTTGGGATTGTCAAGAAGAATGGCTTTGGTACCTGCCCCTTCTTCCAGCAATGAGACACAGATTTCCCTTTTTCTCCAGCAGATTCAATGCCTGGTTGGGTGCATAAATGGTGTTTGGTTGTACCAAGGAAAATTTTCATGTTCCTGTAAGCTCACAGGTGGATGTCACAGCTCAGAAACAGGCTGGCCACCCTTGAACAGTGTAATCTAGTTTCCTTGACAAGTATGTGATTGGTTGTGAACTTTCACTAAGCATTTGGGTGAAGACACCTGGGGCATTTCTCTGCCCTTCATGAACGTACAACTGAGAGGGCTTTAGTAGGTTTGGAAGCCCCAAGGCTGATGAGGAAGCCAGGTATGTGGCTTCAGAGACTCAAGAGCCTGTGTGTACTCCTTCATCCATTCTAAAGTGATATACTCTGGTCCTTTCAGAGTCTTTCTGGTTTAACAGATTTGATGTAGAAAACAGAGCATGTATGCATAATCCAACAGGCTGGCCTTCTGGCCCTACTCCCACTGGAAGTTTTCACAAAGGATATTGTCTGGTCCTGGTAAGGGCTTTTTGTCCACTGAATTTGGTTCCCTGACAGGTTTGAGACAGTGAGACCAGTTCAGGTTCACTTTCCCAGTTCTCTCAGCCAAGTAAAGAGAAACACCCCCAGGGCAGGATGGGAATCCTGACCACGTTCCTAGAAGCCATAATATCTAGATCTTCCTGGGCCCTCTTCTCTGAGTTTCTGCTATCTTCTACAGAGAAATCCCCTTTTCTCTGGACCATTAACCTATTTCCTTTTAATCCTGCATCCTGGTTATGTAAACCCACAAAAGTTTCTAGGTAAGGCATTTTGTCCTGCTTCCCTGATCTCTGACAAAACAAAGTTAGTTGCTGTATAACACAATAATTTAAAGACCCATTCATCCGCCCACACTCTCCTGAGTCTAGATTATACAATACATAAGTCAAACAGTATTACAATAAAAACCACTTTCTTTTTAGTTATAGGTTTTTAAGCATAGGTTGATCAATTAGCCAAAACTTGCCCCAAAGTGCTGTTTCCCAGAATGGAGCCTCTCTCCCCCTCCATTTTACCAGACAGAGTTCAGTAATGTCACAAAATCCAGAAGGCACCTTAATTTAAACCAGAAGATGCTTTTTTTTCACCAGATGGAACTCTGTAAACCAGAAGGCACCTTAATTCCTGATTACCTAAATTGTGACCCAGAATTGTAATCCGAACCATAAAGCACAGTGATTCAATAAAAAAAGTGAATATTATGGGAGGTGCTGAGACTCAGATAAGGGGACTTCCCAAGTGAAATCACTTGGCAGCTTCTAGGGAGTCTCCAAATCTACACCGCAGGAACCCCCAGTCCAGGCAAATGGGAATCCCCACAAAACACCCAGACTTACCAGACAGTCCTGGTGTAGAGTTGCCAGAATATGAAACCAGAAAATCCGGCATTTCTGCTGCCTGTCACTACCAGCTTCAATAAGCAGAGCCAGGGATTAAATCTTTATGGGCACTTTATTCAAATGGCCAATGATCTGAGAAGATAGCAGATTTGTATCTTAACAGACCATCTTAAATTCCATTTTTAACTGACCTGTTTTATAAGGAGAGGAAAAGTGTAAGTAAGGGGATTGGAATTCAGGAGAAAAGTTAATCAGATAGAAAGATGCAGCATTCTTTCATCTGTGCCCTGGACTGTGGTCTTTACATGTACCCTGGTGGGAGGTGTCTCACCCTGGAGTACAATGGCTCAGATGCCATCTTGATTGCTTACAGTCCTCCTGAAGCACCAAGGTGGAACTGCCTACGGTCTCCTGGAGTTAAAATGAGTCATACCTTCAGTTCCTGAAACAATCGCTTTTTACATGCACTGATTACTAAGCTTATTAACTGTTACCTAAAACTAAAATTTTCCCACAATTGAGTCCCCCGTCACTCCTACAGTGATATTTTTTTCAGTATATAGCTTCCAATCCTTTAGCATCATGGCTCAACTTGATTGAAAGAATAAGTTATATTGTTGAAAAAATTTTGTCAAGTAACTTTAAAGATCTAGTTGGCTTTATGGAACAATCCAGGAATTTGGCAGCATCCCAGATAGTAAATAGAAAAGTTCGCTGAGAAACTGTACAAAGTGACAAGTTTTATAGGGAGAAACTTGGTGAGCCAAGAAAGTTATTAGCAAAAGAAAAGAAAGAATTGTCTCCTGTAATGGCACCTTTCTTTAATGAAAGAGAAGATAGGGTATCATTAGCAAATTACCTCAATAGTATTGATGAAGAAATTCCAGACTGATTGGTTTAAGGTCACATTCCTGGGTAGGCAGGAAAGAGTAATTAAGTCTTAGTTTGCTGTCCTGGGGGGCAAACAACTTCACGTTGGTCATTCTTTGCTTGTTTTTAACAATTCTCTTCTTTGATCACTCTCAGCCTAGCTGAGAAATAAAAATGTAAGACATTTGCACCACTCTTAGCTACCTCTCTGTAGGCCTCATGGCTTCTACTGATCTTTCAGTGAGGTCATGATGTTTTTGCTTAATGCCTGTGATACTCACAGGTTCATAATTGGTGAGTCTGAGTGGATTATTCTCCATTTCTTTTTGCTGTTGTTCTAGTTGTCTGGTGGTCATGACTGTGATCATGAATTTAGAGCTTTTGAGAGTATACAATGTACTAGATTATTGTGATAACTATAAGAAAGGAAATCCCATGTTTGGAGTGGACTTTGGACCCATAGTCCAGAAGACCCAAATCAATCAAAATCAAATAAGTCAAAGAAAGATCCCACTGAAGGAGTCACCTTTTGGTCAGGTGACTTGCTCAGTAATCTTATATAATTTAGTTTCAATTTTCACAGAAGTATTAATCTAGGAGCAGAAGATGTTATTGATCATAGCTAAGATACCTCCTTGCTCAGATAAATATAATCAAGGGCTATCCTATCACCAAGAACAACTTTGGCTACATAGTGTAGGGATTTGGCAAGGATGGGGGAGTCAGCTATTACTTTAACAGTAGGTTAATATTAACAGTAGCTCTTAGAATATTTTCAAGAGCTAAGAAGTGGTTTCTGATTATAGCCTCATGTGTATTCATTCCTAACCAGGGAAATAAGGATTGTCCCCTATTAGATCCTTTCTAGAAGAGTTATTGGCATAGTTATGTAATATAAGCATCATTGCCCAGGTATGTGCAAGTTATTTAGGCATTCACAGGCTCAAGAATGATGATAACCAACACAAAGATAAATCCTGTAAAGACACAAACCACTTACACTAAGGTTGCCCTGTTAATGAATTCATTTATAGGAATTACTGCATTTGTCTCCTTAAGCCAGGGGTCAGTTGGGTTTTCTCTTAGCCTGAAATAAAAGTTGTTCTGAATTACAGAGGTAACCCCCTTTACAATGACCAAGGAGATATGAGTGATGGCATTATCTTTTCAGGTCAATGCCAGAGTAAAGAAAAGAAAGATACAATGGAATGGTTTCATGTTTAACTAAAGTAGGAAGATGACCTGGTGTCTTGGGCAGAAGCAGTCTACTTTGATTTCAGTTTCTTCTCTTCCTTGCGATTTTGATTTGAAGGTCTCCAGCGTCTACACAGGATTGCATGTCAGGTAGACTCTTCTTCATTTATGAAATAGGTACCCCAAATTCAAGTCTCTGAAGTTTAACCGTAATCTGTCTAGTAAGGAGGACCTGGTATAGTAATTAACAGAGACTCAAGGGCAGTCTTTAATCTTACTTATTTCAAATTAGAAGGGTGGGAGAAAATTGGAAGCCTTAGTTTGGAGACCCAGACATGTGAGATTAACTAGAAGAGCTCAGGATCCAGTCCATTTTACAGGTAGGTAACAAATCCTCAAAGACAATTAATGAGACTAGAATCTAATGCAGACAAAAGGGTACACATAATATTTCTTTCTACATTTATTCACTTTTTAATCAAAGATAATCTTAGTAAAACTTATTTATTAGCATGATGGTTGGTCTGATTATTTATATTGACTATATAAACATTTTTAAGACTGCCTTGCTAAAACATTGTTAGCAAGATACCAAGTCAATTTTTCCAAGGGAGCTTATTGGCTACATAAACTCACACTCAGTTCCTTAAAACAATCTGGTCATTTTTGAGACTATGCACATCTCTCTCAAACATGAATGTCCAGTCAAACATTTGGTAACACAGTTAATATTTCCAGGTGCATCCTGCTGCAAAAAGAACGTATTTTTATTAAACTCATGAAAAAATATTCAAGAGTTTTCAAATTCTGGAAGGATCAGACAGGGATAAAAATTAAATGTTTTATTCTTGCTTACAAAGATATATTTAACCAAATTGCTGTGAGTCATGGATTAAGAAAAAAAATTCCTTAAAGTATGTTTCATGAATCACAAGTGTATTGGAGTAAAACAATAACACTCCATAAACGACAAGAGTTAAAAAATGGTCATGCTTAAAAATCTGATGAACATTCATTACAATTCAATTGACAAGGAAATTTGCTTATTTCTGTGACACACAGCCTTTTAAGATAATAACAAGAATAATGACTGATAACATTATATCAAGATATAGCAGATTGCCAGGAATTTCACAGAATTTCTGAAATATATAACATTTACCTACACAGGAACAACATAAAGAAGACAGTTCTCATTTTATTTGACAAGGCTTCCTATGTAATTTAATGTGTAGTATATGGCTAATTAGTTTGGCATTTCCTTTTTTATAAGGAGAGGGAACAAATCCTTTGAAATGTTCCATAGACCATCTTAAAAATGTCAAAGTTGCAGTAATTAGAGGAGACATGACTTTGGGTTGTGAACACACAATACAATGTATGGATGATGTACACAAATTATGATATGATATGATATGATATGATATATGATTTATATGATCAAATATGATCATAGGTCACTGTGAAAGAATCCTTAATTATCTATTTAACCAAAATGATAATAGATGATGTTAAAGAAAAATACATGAAGTCAATATTTGTAAAAAAAAAAAAAGAAAACTTAGCTTTTTTTTTGTAGAGAATTTTCAGCCTCTGAACACAGGAAATTATTTTGGCAAAACAAATAATTCTTGTTTTCCAGGCTGATTATTTAAAAAAGTCAAGTCTCTTATTATTTCTTCTCAAGAACAGATCAATATTCCAGGAAAGTTTTATCTTTTAAGCAGATAGAAAACCAAATTGAAAATTTACACTAGCTTATTTTTGATATTAAAACTAATTTACTTAATTAAATTCATTTCAATTCTTAGCCATTTCTTACCACACATAAAATTATTTTGTCCTTATTTATACTCACTTTAATTGCATATATTTGGATGACAGCTAGTGGGGGATAGAAGGATTAATAAAAAAGGAAATAGG
The DNA here is from genome assembly GCA_004024845.1 of Tonatia bakeri. Lineage (NCBI taxonomy): Eukaryota > Metazoa > Chordata > Mammalia > Chiroptera > Phyllostomidae > Tonatia > Tonatia bakeri. Next base: position 35,607 of record PVIA01009695.1, on the reverse strand, counting down.
ACTCATGGACATGGACAACACTGTGGTGACTGATGGAAATTGGCGAGTATAAGAGGAATAAATGGTAATTGAAAAAATACAATAAAGATTAAATTTTGAAAAATTAACACTTAGAAACCTTTTATACCTAGTAAGATCTAATAAGTAAACAGCAATAAACTGTTTTTTACATTAACATTCTCTGGATGGGCAGAATTGTACACATTTTCTTTTATAATTTCTAGAAATGTGCTTTATCAGAGAAAATTTCACACCATGACACAAAAGAATTACTAATAGACACATACATTTTTTACTGTTGTTCAATTATAGTTGTCCTTTTCCTCAGAACACACCCCCTGTCCCAAATACCACCACCTCCCACAATCAACCTTACCACCATTTTGGCTTTGTCCATGGGTCCTTTACACATGTTCCTTGACAACCCCTCCCCTTTATTCCCCCCATTATCAACTGTACCACTCCACTCTGGTTACAGTCAGGGTGTTCTTGATTTCAATGTCTCTGGTTTTATTTTGCTTGCTTGTTTGTTTTGATGATTAGATCATACTTATAGGTGAGATCATTTGGTATTTGTCTTTCATCACCTGGCTTGTTTCACTTAGAGTAATGCTCTCCAGTTCCACCCATGCTGTCACAAAGAGTAGGAATTTCTTCCTTCTTTGTGCTGCATAGTATTCCATTATATAAATGTACCATAGTTTTTTGGTTCACTCATTTACTGATGGGCACTTAGGCTGTTTCTACAACAGTACTTGGCTATTGTAAATTGAGCTACTATGAACATTCAGGTGCATAGTTTCTTTTGAATAGGTGTTTCAGGATTCTTAGGGTATAATCCCAACAGTGGAATTGTCAGGTCAAAAGGCAGTGCCATTTTTAGTTTTATGAGGAAATCCATACTGTTTTCCATAGTGGCTGCACCAGTCTGCATTCCCACCAAGAGTGTGCTGGGGTTCCCTTTTCTCCACAACCTGGCCAGCACTTGTTTGTTGATTTGTTCAGGATGGCCATTCTCACCAGTGTGAAGTGGTGTCTCATTGTGGTTTTAGTTTGCATCTTTCTGATGGCTAGTGATGCTGAACATCCTTCCATATATCTCTGGGCCTTCTGTATGTCCTCCATGGAGAAGTGTCTGTTCAGGTCCTTTGCCCATTTTTTAATTGAATTGTTTCTATTCCTGGTGTGGAGTCATGAGCATTCCCTTTTTTATCTTTTTTTTTATTGTTGTTTAAGTACAGTTGTCTCCCCCCACCCACTCCACCTACCCCAGCCATCCCCACCTCCCATCCTCAATCCCATGCCCCTTTGGTTTTGTCCATGTGTCCTTTATAGAGAGTTCTTTATATATTTTGGAGATCAAACCCTTCTCTGAGGTATCATTGGCCAATGTATTTTCCCATATATATGGATCCCTTTTCATTTTATTGATGTTTTCTTTAGCCATGCAGAAGTTTTTTATTTGATGAAAACTCATTTGTTTATTCTTTACATTTTGTCCCTTGCTGTAGAGCATATATTGGTGAAAATATTGCAATCTAGAATATCTGAGATTTTCCTGCCTATGTTCTCCTCTAGGACTTTTAGGGTGTCATGACTTATATTTAAGTCTTTTATACCCTTTTAGTTCATTTTTGTGTACGGTGTAAGATGGTGGTTGGGTTTCATTTTTTTTTTTTTTTTGCATGTAGCTGTCCAGATCTCCCAACACCATTTGTTGAAGAGGCTATTTTTACTCCACTTTATGCTTCTCCCCCCTTTGTCAAATATTAATTGACCACAAAGACATAGGTTTATTTCCAGGCTCTTTATTCTGTTCCATTGAGCTATGTGTCTGTTCTTATGCCAGTATCATACTGTTTTGATTACAGTGGCGTTGCAGTATAGTTTAATATCAGCTATTGTAATCCTTCCAACTTTGTTTTTCTCTCTCAAAGTTGCTGTGGCTATACCCAGCTGCTTACAGTTCCATACAAATTTTTGAAGTATTTGTTCTATATCTGTGAAATATGTCATTACTGTTTTAATAAGAATTACATTGAATCTATAAATTGTTTTGGGTAGTATGGACATTTTGATGAACATAATTCTTCCAGTACATGAACACAGTCAGAATGGCCATCATAATCAAACCAATAAACAACAAATTCTGGCCAGGTTGTATAGAAAAGGGAACACTGTAGGAGACCATTCTGTGTGGCATGGGTCCAGCTTCCACTTGGAGATGCACAGGACCCACACCCATGGATAGGTTCTCCCATGAGGAATCAGGCCTGCAACATACCTAGGCCGCTTTGAGTCTTGCTCTTGCTAAAAACTCCCTCACCCTGAATTGAGGACATTTACTGCAAAGTAACTTCCTAAAATCTATGTCAAACCTTCCAAGGATGAGTATAATTGGTTCAATCACTTTTGCCTTTTCATTTGCAAATATCCTTCTTCTGTTATGTGATTAGTGGCATTGACTCCTTTGTTTTCTGTAAAAGGTAACCATCTAAAGCAAACCTGTGCATAGTAAAGGAGGACCATCATATAATGTGCTGAGAAACCCAATAAAGGCCAGTCATGGCAAGGGCCGAGGCTTTTGCTCCCCTTGAGAGGAAAGCCATGCTATCCCTTTTCCTCCACTGGACTTGGTAGTCCATGTGAATGTCTCATTTCATCCATGATGACATGGACACTGCGGACTGGTGTCTGCATCAGAGCCCTAGTACACTGTTGGTGGGAATGCAGACTGGTGTAGCCACTGTGGAAAACAGTATGGGATTTACTAAAAAAAAAACCTAATAATTGTACTGCCTTTTGACCCAGTAATACCACTGCTGGTTTATACTGTAAGAATCCTGAAACATCCATTCAAAGAACCTATGCATCCCAATGTTCGTAGCAGCACAATTTCCAATAGCCAAGTGCTGGAAGCAAACTAAGTGCCCATCAGTAAATGAGTGGAACAAAAAACTATGATATATTTACACACTGGAATTCTTCTCTTGGAAAGAAAGTAGGAACTCCTAACTTTTGTGTCAGCATGGATGGAATGGGACAATATCATGCTAAGTGAAATAAGCCAGTCAGTAAACGACAAATACTATATGATCTCGCTTATAAAAGGAATCTAATGAACAAATTAAACTAACAAGAAAAAATGAACCAGAGACATAGAACAGACTGATTATGGCTAGAGGGGATGGGGAAAAGGAGTAATTGTGGAAAGAAGGGGAAGAGAGCATGTATGAATGACCCATGGACATGGACAATGGTGTGGGGATTATCTGGCGAGTGGGGGTGGACTAGACAGAGAAGGGAAGGGGGGGGATATGGACAACTGTAATAGAATAACAATAAAAAATAAAAATGATATAATTCACTAATATATACTTTACAAAGCAAATAATCAAACAATTCAGTTAAAAATGGGTAGAGGACTTGAGTAGACACTTTTCCAAAGAAAACATACAGATGGCCAAAAGACATAAAAACATGTTCAATATGGCTAATCACAAGATAAATAAAAATTAAGTTACTTAAGTGTGTTGGTATGATTTCCAGGGGTATTTATTTTGGTATTTCAAAGGTGTTTTAAACTATATGCACAGTAACAATGTACAGGACTGGCTTAAAATCCTTTCACTACAGAAATTTTAGACTGGGGTATGACTACGCACCATGACATGCCCTTTTAGAAATTTATGCTTTATTATAGCCTCCCTTTGTTGTCTACATGATGATTTGGTCAGCAATGGACTGCAAGTATGACCGTGATTCCATGAGATTATAATTAAGCTGAAAATTCTTATTTTCTGTTAATGTAATAGCCGCCATAATATCATATTGAAATGCGTTACTCACATATTGTGGTGATGAGGGTGTAAACAGATCTACTGTGCCACCAGTCATATAAAAGTACAACACATATAATTCCGTACTTGCCAATGATAATAATAATAAATGACCGTGTTACTGGTTTATGGATTTATTAATACTCTACCGTACTTTTTAATCATTATTTTAGAGTGTACTCTTTCTACTTTAACACAAATTTGCTATGAAACAGTACACCCTATTATACTGGCAGCAGCTTCATACATGTTGTGTTTGCCACATCTCTTGATTTCATTTTTTTCTCTTGTGCTTGATTTACTCTTGTGTTGTTTTGTGCAGTAGAATGCTGTATAACCTTGTAGCCTAAGCTATACCTTATAGCCTAGTTGTGTACCAGATTTGTGTAAGTGTACACTATGATGCTCACACAAAGAAGGAATCACCTAACAACACACTTCTCAGAATGTATCCTCCTTACCAAGGAGCACATGACTGTACTTCATGTGACCAATACCTCAGAAAAGTTTAAATAAAAAAAATAATGATTTCAAGTGAAATAATTTCTATAGGTAACCTTTTCATTTTTTATGCCAGTATTAAAAATAGTGCAAAATGACATTTAATTGCCTTAAAACCTTCACACTTATACAATGTGAAGTTCTAGAGAACTCTTCATTACATCTTTACCCCATTTTAAAAAAGTACTATTTTTTCAGTGAATTGACTGCCAGCCTGCCAACCAAAGTGCCGCCGGTTTGATTCCCAGTCTAGGGCACATGCTTAGGTTGCAGGACAGGTCCCCGGTTGGGGACCTGAGAGGCAACCATACATCGATGTTTCTCTTACTCTCTTTCTTCCTCATTTCCCCTCTCTCTAAAAATAAATAAATAAAATCTTTGAAAAAAATACTATTCTTTTCATAAAAATATACATATTTTATATGACTGGCGGCACTGGAAGTGTATAGTGATAGTTAGGCATCATCAGAATGCAAATCAAAGTGAAAGATTCTGTTGGCAAAATTGGAAGAAATAATTGTGTATATGTTATTTTCCCTGGGATGAATATATTGATATATACTACCATATGATACTAAGACTTAAGAGTTACAAAATAATATAACAGGAAAATAACCCATTTATTGGCAAAAATACAATTAGTAGGTGCCAGTTTGCAAATTATGAAAAGATAACACATATACTTAATTTTTTTATATTCTGAAACTTTAAAATTTAATACACAGTGCTTCCCAAAACCCCAGGGATAGTTTACAACATTGTACGGTCAAGGTTCAAGAAAAAAAAATAATGGTTTGGCTCAAAGACATAATACCTCACATAAAGCATTTTTCTCAGAATAACAAACAAAAGGACTGATTTCATCAGTTGATATGGTGATTGCAATGCTACACAATTTTTAATAATCTTTTTTTTGGCATTAAGAACAGAGGTTTTAAACATTTCAAAAATAACAATGAAACTTTTAATGTAGAAAGTGATGTTTGAGTATTGCCTTTCTTCAATAACTGTATATAACACTTTGGAAAACTAAATATCAAATTAAGAATGGCTAAGGGTTGTCACTGGAAGAAACTGAAGTAAATACTGAAGAAAAGAATGAGTTGTGTCAAGGTAAAATCTGTGTTGTCTCAGAGAGGCCATAGACTGGAAAGCATGTGGTCATGTTTCCAGAAAAAAAAATCATCCTAATCTTGTAGTCCTCACTCTGATATGGCCAAAGTTGCTTTGGAAATGACAAGGAGGGATTGTGCAATATGAATCTCTGTCAGAGAGCTGTGGGAATAACATTCAGGGTCAAGCCAGCACAGTCAAAATGCCTCCTATCAAAATAGCATACTGGTTATGTGATGCCTCCAAAATCTGAGAAGGTAGAATTGAGATTGTGAAAGTACTGCATGTTAATAAACAGTTCACTTTGCTTTTTGTTCCCAAAGGGAATTGGAACAGGTCTCAGAGTGCCTAGGAAGCAGATACCCAGGAATAATAAAGGATGGTGGATAAAACAGAAGGGGTAGAATAAACAATAAGCCAGAGAAATTTTACCAGTCAGTGTGAGGAAAAGTAGAAAAATATGGTACATTTCTAGTCTTGTCATCAGCAGTAATCCCCACAGTCCCTCAAGTTTGTGTTAAAGCTTCAAAGGAGAATACCAAATCCTTTCACATGCTTTTTATTGTGTGGTTATTTTAATTTTATTAGTGTTTTTTTAACTGGATGAATGATATATCTGAAATTAAAACAAGAATTAAGGTAAAGAAGTACTAAAAGAAAGGAATGTTACAATTATAAACTCAACAATAGACTAGAAATGAAATAAAATAAAAACTAAAATATATTAAAAAAAGAAAATTATAATTCAGCCACTTGAACTTGACTTTAAATCGGCATAAATGTATTATTTTTAGGCACATGTTTTCTTAAAGCTATGATAGGGACAACAAACAGAGAACATTTCCTTATACAGTTTGGGTAAGGAAATTTAGCAACATCATTGATGAGGACCTTGGCCTGTGGGTTCCATATGTTGTGGCTGTGATGAACAAATTCACATGGACTACAGAAGTCCTGTGGAGAAAAAGGGATGGGATGGCCACATTCTGAATGAGAGAGAGCCCTGATCCCTGCCTGGACAGGCTTTTACTGCTTTTCTGGGCACATTACATGGAGGATGGTCCTCATTTACTATGCACAGATTCACTTTGGGTGGTTACCTTTTACAGAAAACAGAGGAGAGGATGTTGCTAATTACATCAAGAAGAAGGATATTTGCAATGCAAAGGGAAAAGTGGTTGAACTGGTTATGCTCGTCCTTGGGAGGTTTAGCATAGATTTTAGGAAGTTACTTTAAAGATATGCAGTAAACATTTGCTGCCTAAATTCAGGGTGAAGGAGTTTTAGCAAAAGCAAGCCTTGAGGCAGACTAGGTATAATGCAGGCCTGATTCCCCATGGGACAACCTATACATGGGCGCTGGTCCTATGTGCCGACCTGGCTCCGCACCAGTTTTCTGAAATCAGGGTCTGGGCTACATTCCCCACTGCCACATGGAATGGCCCCCTATACACACTATGTATTAAGAATTTTTAAAAATATTGTATTTATTTATTTTTAGAGAGGGGGGGATGAGGGAAAAGAGAATGAGAGAAACATCAATGTGTGCTTGCCTCTTGCATGCCGGCTACTGGGGACCTGGCCTGCAACCCAGGCATGTGCCCTGACTGGGAATCAAACTAGTGACCCTTTGATTCACAGGCTGGCACTCAATCCACTGAGCCACATCAGTCAGGGCTCTATTAAGAATTTTTAAAGAAACCATAGTACCAGAGTATTTCTGTAGGTTTGAAGAATGTATGTATTAAATGTATGCATGGTAAAATAGGGTATTAAAGCTTAGCTTATCTCTTTACCTTGAAAAGTCAGTGCCGGATTCAAATAAGTTTAATCATTCTGTTTTTTGTTTTTCCTATCAAATGAAAAAAAAAATGATATGGTAAGTGTTTGTTAAGGTCTGTTCCACAAACCATTAGAATTAGTTTCTGCTGGATTTGATTATGTTGTTGTTCATAGCATTCCACAAATCGGTTAAGAATCCTGAGTTGTTGGACTCAGAGCAAGCAGCATACCCATTTTTCATGCTATATACATTTCTCACTTATTTCCTTTTGCTTCTGTTTATCCTGCAGTGGGGAAAATGGTGAAATTATACACAGGAGTGATGTCTTATTTTTGTCCTTCAATTTTTACATCATCATTTTTTTTGTTCAAAAGTCATGCTCTAAATTTGTGCTCAAGGGAGGTTGAATTTTCAGAATTATCTTCCTGCAAATGTCCTTCACATAGGAATCTGTTTTGTCTAAGGAGCTATCTTCTGTATCAATATAATACTTTTGATGTAAACAGTAGCTGCTGTGGCTTTTTTTACTTTTGAGTAAGAACACCATATTTGTTGCCTGTAGTTTTCACACAATTGTGTATAATATTTTTGGAAGATTACTCAGATTATTCTATACATGTTTCTTTGTACTTTACCTTGCTTGAATGAATGTATTAACCCATGTTGATTTCTACATTTGTATTTTCTCAGTTTTTTTCAACATATGAATTATTTATCTTGAGAAGATGACATATTCTGTTAAATCGGGTGAGACAATCAGGGGATCTGTTTCTCAACAGTTTCAAAATAAGAGATTTATTCGTTCACTCAAGTTTTATTCATTTTTGTATTATACAGTTTACTATACACTAGAGATAAAAATGTAATTAAGGTAAAAGATCTGTCTTATAAGTGATAGTAAGTGATAAATGCTGTAATGAGTGATTATGAAGGATCTAACTTTGCTTGGGGCATGGGAAGTAGGATGAGGCATCACAAAAAGGACACACTTAAATTGAGTGTTGTAAGAAGAATATCTGAATGGTAGTAGGACATGCCACTATTGAATATGCTGCTCTGGCATTAGGATTATTTTGAGCTGATTATTTTGAGAAATAGCAGACACAGGAGAAGCCCAGAACCAGGAGTTTTCATTTGAAAGTGAAATTTATAGTTACATGGAAAATCAGCATTTGCAAATATGTTTTGTTTTCTGCAATAAGAAGGGAATAATTATTTTCTTTCAGTTTTTAAAGCAATCTTTATTTTTAATATATTTATTGTTTATGCTATTACATTTGCACTATTTTTTTAAATTTTTTAAAGATTTTATTTATTTATTTTTAGAGAGGGAAGGCAGGGAGAAAGAGAGAGAGACAGAAACATCAGTGTGCGGTTGTTGGGGGTCATGGCCTGCAACCCAGGCATGTGCCCTGACTGGGAATCGAACCTGCGATGCTTTGGTTCGCAGCCCGTGCTCAATCCACTGAGCTACGCCAGCCAGGGCACATTTTCACTATTTTATTTCTCCCTTTTATTCCCCTCCACCCTGCACATGCCTTTCCACCTGCATGCTCCCACTTAGTTCACGTCCATGTGGTGCACATATAAATTCTTTGGCTTCTACATTTTCTATACTATTCTTAACCTCCCCTTGTCTATTTTCTACCTACCATTTATGCTACTTATACCCTATGCCTTTTCCCACATTTTTTACCTCCCATGTAACAGAACAGACTGGGGGGTACAAATGATATACTATTACTGAATGGACCCACCCTTGTGCTCTGGGGGTCTCCCTTGTATTAGGTTCTCCTCACCCACGCCAGGGAAAGGTGTCTCTCAATACAGAGATTGGTGAAAAGGAAAGGAATTATTTATTTAAAGAGTTATACAAACTTAAGAGTAATACCTTAATGTCTTCATTGAGATCCCAATGTCCTTTAGAATACCCACAAATGCACAGTCCTTCCTTCCCCCTCTGCCCAATCTAGGGTGCCATATCTCAGAAAAAGAAATAGAAGTCCATGATGCTTCTCTGCCTAAGCTGCACTGTCCCAAAAAGACACCAAAGCCATGTGATCACAAAAAGACATCTGGTTCTTCTCTGCCCAAGCTGTCTGGTCCCAAAAAGGTGCTTTTTGGCTGCCATGCCTGGGTTTACATCCCAGAACCAATCTTCCTCTGATAAACCATTTCCAACTCCTCCCACAATTGGCCACAGCTGCCAGCATTCCCATAATTTTCCAGCTTTACTAGGCTGCTGTAGTAAGTCTGGACATGTGTGGCCCTGTGGTGTAAAGTCAATCATCTCCAAGCTCTTACACAGGCTCTGTAACCAGTGGGATTTGCCTCTCGGTTACATCATGGGTTGAAGTCACTCCACTCTTGTGGGCCCAAAGCAGGACCACAGCTATTTAACATACCTATGAAACCAGTTAAAAGGTATAGATATATTAAATGACCATTTCAAAGGTTATCTGAATAACTATTGCTATGCAAAACAACTCTCAATGACCCTGCTCCATGTGTCCCATCCCCTAGCTCAGACTTGTGTGGGTGAAGACATCCTATCTATATATTTTTTTCTAATATTTCCTGGACACTGAGTTCTCCATCCCATTACAAATCCCTATTTTCCCCCTCCTGGCTGCACCCTGTTACACCCTTCCCTGCTGATAACCCACCATGTGATGTCCATTTCTGTGATTCTGTTTCTGTTCTAGTTGCATGCTTAGTTCATTTTTGTTTTGGTTTTGGTTTAGGTTTGGTTGTTGGTGGTGAGTTTATTGTCATTTTACTGTTCACATTTTTGATCTTCTACTTTTCCTTAGATAAGTCCCTTTAATATTTCATATAATAAGGGCTTGGTGATGATGAACTCCTTTAACTTGACTTTATTTGGGAAGCACTTTATCTGCCCTTCCATTCTAAATGATAGCTTTGCTGGATAGAGTAGTCATGGATGTAGGTCCCTGCTTTTCATGATTTTGAATACTTCTTTCCAGCCCCTTCTTGCCTGCAAGGTTTCTTTTGAGAAATCAGCTGATAGTCTTATAGGAACTCCTTTTTAGGTAACTGTCTCCTTTCCTCTTGCTCCTTTTAAAATTATCTCCTTATCCTTCATCTTGAGTAATGTAATTATGATGTGCCTTGGTGTGTGCTTCCTTGGGTTCAACTTCTTTAGGACTCTCTGAGCTTCCTGGACTTCCTGGAAATCTATTTACCTTGCCAGATTACAGAAGTTCTTCTTTATGTTTCCAAATAATTTTTAAACTTCTTGCTCTTCCTCTTCTCCTTCTGGCATCACTGATTTGGATGTTGGAATATTTAAGGTTTAGGAACCCGGAGGTTCCTATGCCTCTCTTCATTTTCTGAATTCTTGTTTCTTCATTCTGTTCTGGTTGAATGTTTATTTCTTCCTTCTGATCCACACTGTTGATTTGAGTCCTGGTTTCCTTCCCATCACTTTTGGCTCCCTGTATATTTTCCTTTATTTTACTTTTCACAGGCTTCAGTTTTTCTGACCATACTGAACCAATTATGTGAGCATCCTGATTATCAGTGTTTTGAACTATGTATCTGATAGGTTGGCTATCTCTTCATTGCTTAGTTGTTTTTCTTCTCAAGCTTTGATCTATTCTTTCATTTGGGCCATTTTTTCTTGTCTCTGTGCACCTGTTACATAGTAAGGGGCAGAGCCTTAGGTATTCACCCACATGCCTGCATTTTGGCAGTGAATGTGGGAGAGGGGTCCAAGAGGGGTCCAAGAGGGCACAATGCCACTTGGCTGGCTTTCAGTCACTTCAACCGCTAGCCACAAGCAAATTGGGCCCTTCTGGTGCTGATTCCTGGGTGGGTGGGTTTATGTACATTCTAGGACCCTACAGACCTCTCCAATGAACTCTCCTGTGAGGCTGGGAGTTTCTCCTGGCTCCTCAACCTCCACAGGTTTTTTCAATCAGAGTTTTGAGGCTTTATTTCCCCACAGTGGAACCTTGGTTTGCACAGTCTGTCTCTCTCCCCAGGTTTTCCTCCCAGTTTATCCACACAGAAATGTGAGACCATCCACTCTACCAGCTGCCACCTCGCCTGGGGTACCAGCCGCTGCCTTGCCTGGTCTTCTGGCCACCACCTTGCTGCCAGTTCTCTCCACCCCAGATGCCCATCTCTGCCCCTCCTCTTCTTCTGGATGAATATTTCTCCTTTAATTCCATGGTTGTTGGACTTCCACACAGTTTAATATTCTGGTAGTTCTGGTTGTTTTTGGTTTTTAAATTTGTTGTTGTCCTTCTTTTGCTTATGCAAGAAGACACAGTGTATCCACCTATGCCTCCATCTTGACTGGAAGTCCAAGAATGATTCTAAATCACAAAATTTAACTGTCATTCTACCATCCCCCCACCTGTCCTTTGTCTTCAGCTAGAGATTGCATTTAAACTGGTGGTTTAGGCTACCTCCAGGAGTCACTCATTTTCCCCTGGGTATCTCCCATGTATATAAGAGGTATGCATATTAATAAACTACAGTTTTTTTTCTCTTGTTAATCTGTCTTTTATTTTAGGGGTATCAACTACAAATTCACAAGAGAAGAAGGAAAATTAATTTCCTTCTCCTAAATCTCTTACAAAAACATATAACAGGAAGCAACATAGCATGGGGGAACATGGCCAGTTCAGATAATATGCAGTTGAGCATAGTCCTATTAGGGAGTTAAAACATTATAGTGTTGATCAGTGATTCCCCTTGGTACACATTAAAGTAAGCTAAGAAGCATAAAAAATGCCTGTGCCCAGTCACTACCTTCCCAAGTTTATAATTAATTGGCTTATGATACATAAAGAAGGTAATTTGTAAAAGCTCCCTGGTTCTATAATCTACAGTCAATAGAAAACCACCACTTTACACAATGGTGGGGGGTGGTATAGAAGGGTTTTAAGTGGCACTGTGAATAATATTTTTTAAATTAAATAATCCAATTACATTTAGCATTCGGTATTATATTAGCTCCAGATGTACAGCATAGTAATTAAACATTTATAGAAATTATTAAGTGATCCTCTTGATAAGTCCAGAACTTATCTGACAGCATAAGGTAGGTATTACAACATTATTGACTATATTCCCTATGCTGTACTATATATCCCTGTGACTATTTTGTAACTGCAAGTTTGTAATTCTTAATCCCTTTATCTTTTTAACCCAACCTTCCAGATTCCTTACCATTCCCCAACTATCAGTTTGTTCTTTATGTGTCTGTTTCTGTTTTGTTTGTTTATATTGTTCATTAGATTCCACATAAATAAAGTCATATGGTATTTGTATTTCTCTGTCTGATTTATTGCACTTAATTGTCCATTTGTATTTTTGCAAATGGTAAGATTTCATTTTTTTATAACTGAGTAATATTCTATTGTATATATTTGCTACTTCTTTATCCAATTTTCTATCAATGGACATAAGTTGCTTCCATATCTAGGCTGTTGTAAATAATGCTGCAATAAGTACAGGGATACATATATCTTTCCAAATTGGTGTTTTGTATTTCCTCAGATAAATCTCCAAAAGTGGTCTTGCTGGGTCTTATAGTAGTTCTATTTTTAATTTTTCAGGGACCTCCAAGCTGGCTGCACTAATTTGTAATCCACCAAAAGTACATGAGTATTTCCTTTTCTTCACATCTTTGCCAACACTTGTTTGTTCGTTCATTGATGGTAGTACTCTAACAGGTATGAGGTATTATCTCATTGTGGCTTTAATTTACATTTCTCTGAGGATTAGTGATGAGCCTATTTTTATATGTCTATTGGCCACCTTATGCCATCTTTAGAGAAATGTCTACTCAGGTCCTCTGCCCAATTTTTTAAAATCAGATTGTTTGTGTTTTATCTGTTTACTTCTTTGAATATATTTTATTTTAAGTTGTATGAGTGCTTTATATATTTTGGATATTAACCTTTATTGAATATATCACTGGCAATTATGTTCTCTGATCCAGTATGTTGTCTTTTCATTTTGTTGATTGTTTACTTACTGTGCAAAAGCTTTTCAGTTAGATGTAGTCCCATTTGTTTATTTTTTATTTCTCATTCTTGACAAGACATATCCTAAGTAATATTACTAAGAGCAGTGTCCAAAATTTCACTGCTTATGTTTTCTTGTAGGAGTCTAATGATTTCAGGTTTTACATATAAGTATTAATTCTTTTTGAGTTTATTCGTGTATATGGTGTAAGAAAGTGGTTGTTGGATTTGATTGAAAATATCTGTCCACTTTTCTCCATACCATTTGTTGAATAGATTGTCTTTACCTCTTTGCTTTACATTCTTGCTTCCTCTGTCATAAATTAATTGATCACATAGATGTGGATTTATTTCTGGGCTCTCTGTTCTGTTCCATTGATATATGTGTCTGATTTTTATACCATTACTATAATTTTTTTTACTATTTTTTATTGCCACTCAAATACAATTGTCTCCATTTTCAACCCACCATGTCCGCCACCCCACTCATCCCCACCCTCAAAACCACCCCTTTGGTCCATGTGTCCTCTATGCATGTACCTTGATGGACCTTCCCCTGTTTTCCCCCATTATCCCTCTCCCCTGTCCCTCTGGTTACTGTCAATTTGTTCTCTATTTCAATGCCTCTGGTTATATCTGGCTCACTTGTTTGCTTTGTTGACTACTTTCAACTTCCAGATGAGATCATATAATATTTGTCTTTCACCTCCTGGCTTATTTTACTTATGAAAATGCTCTCCAGATCCATCCATGCTGTAACAAAGGGTGGGAGATATTTCTTTCTTTCTTCTGTGTAGTATTCCATTGTGTATATGTACCATAGTTGTTTTTTTTTAAATCCATTCATTTACTAATGGACACTTAGGTCACTTCCAGCACTTAGCTATTGTAAATTGTGTTCCTGTGAACATTGGGGTGCATAGGTTCTTTTGAATTGGTGTTTCAGGATTCTTAGGATATAACGCCAGCAGTGGAATGGCCGGGTCAAAAAGTAGTTCCATTTTTAGCTTTCTGAGGAAATTTCATACCACTTTCCACATTGGCTGCACAAGTCTGTATTCCCACCAACAGTGTACTAGGTTTCCCTTTTCTTCACAACCCCTCTGACACTTCTTGTTTGTTGATTTGTTCATGATGGTTATTCGCACTGGTGTGAAGTGGTAACTCATAGTGGTTTTAATTTCCATCTCTCTGATGGCTAGTGATCCTGACCATCCTTTCATATGTCTCTGGGCCCTCTCTTTGTCCTCCTTGGAAAAGTGTCTTTTCAGTTCCTTTGCCCATTTTTTAAGTGGGTTGTTTGTCTTTCTGGAGTAAAATTGTGTGAGCTCTTTATATATTTTGCAGATCAAACTTTTATCTGAAGTATCATTGCAACTATATTTTTCCATACGGTTGTTTGTTTGTTTTTTTTCATTTTTCTGATGTTTTCTTTATCCATGCAGAAGCTTTTTATTTTGATGAAATCCCACTTGTTTATTCTTTCCTTTATGTCCCTTGCTCTAGGGGATATATCAGTGAAAATATTGCTACATGGGATATCTTAGATTTTCTTGCCCACATTCTCCTCTAGGAGTTTTATGGTGTCATGACTAATATTTAAATCTTTTATCCTGAGTCTTAAGATGGTGGAGAGATAGGTGGGAGTGGAGTTCACCTCTCCCTGCATGTGGGTGAAACACCTAGCCGATCTACTGAGGAACAAAATGAACAGCCAACAGTACCCCAGCATATATGAAGAAAGGAGACCAAAAATTGTAGAGTACATTGAAAAAACAGATGAGTAGATGGAAGCTGTGAACACCACAATTGCTGCTGGAAGAGGAAACCTACCAACAAACGAACCACAAACAGATAACAATAGAAGAAGGTAAAGGAGGGAGTAGAAGTCACACTAACTCAACCCAGGACCTATCTGGAAATACAACTAAACTAAGTGAAGAAATTACCCAGAACAAACAATTGAAAAAGAGCAAGAGATAATCCTCAAAACCTTATACACATGGAAGAACCAGCTTCAACACAACTTGCCCAAACCTACACAACACAATACAAGAGGTGGTGGACAGATTGACCCTCAGTTACCCAGCTAGTGGGAAGGACCCAACAAAGAAAGACCCAACATCAATCAAAACCCAAAGACATACAAAGAGCCAACATAAATGACAGCCCAAGACCAGCAAGCTCAGGAGATCAAGGAGACTGCACAAATTAGTCTCGCAGGTTTTCTACCACAGCAGTTCACACCATAAACACAAAGAGTCAGAAAAACTCAATTTAAGAAGCTGAGGCTAAGAAGAAGAGTCTCACAAACAATGGGAAGACAAAAAAAATCTCCAAATGAAAGGAAAAGAGGAAGCTTCAGAAAGAATGCTAAATGAACTAGAGGCAAGTCAATTATCAGATACTGAGTTCAAAGCAATGGTTATAAGGAAGCTCAATGAGCTCTTAGAGAATTACCAAAAACTACAGGGAAACTACAAGGAACTCGTTGCAAACTATATCAGCATGAAAAAGGAAATAGAGACCATCAACAAGGGCCAAGAGGAAATGAAGAATACAATTTCTGAACTGAAGAACACAATAGAAGGAATCAAAAGCAGGTTCTATGAAGCAGAGGATAAGATCGGTAATCTGGAGGACAAGGTAGAAAAAAACACCCAGAAAGAGCAAGAAAAGGAAAAGAAGCTCAGAAAGAAAGAAGAGGGGTTATGGGAAATGCAGGACAACATGAAAGGTAATAATATAAATATAATAGGGATACCAGAAGGAGAAGAAGAGCAAGGGATAGAAAACCTGTTTGAAAAAGTAATGATACAAAACTTCCCTAATTGGATGAAAGAAAAAGTCACACAAATCCAGGAACACAGAGAGCCCCAATCAAGAGGAATCCAAAGAGGCCCACATCAAGACACATCATAATTAAAATGGCAAAATTCCAAGATAAAGAAAGAAATTAAGGAAGACACGAACAAATGGAAGCAGGTACCATGTTCATGGGTTGGAAGAATCAACATCATCAAAATGTCCATAACACCCAAAACAATTTAGTGAATCAACACAATCCTTATGAAAATATCAATGGCATATTTCACAGATAGAGAACAAACATTTCAAAAATTTATGTGGAACCATAAATGACCAAAAATAGCCACAGTAATTTTGAGAAAGAAGACCAAAGTAGGAGGGATCACAATACCTGATATCAAGCTGTATTACAAGGCCACTATAATCAAAATATCCTGGTACCGGCACAAGAACAGACACATAGACAAATAGAACAGAACAGAGAGCCCAGAATAAACCCACATCTCTACACTATATTAATATTTGAAAAAGGGAACAGAAGCATAAAGTGAAGCAAAAATAGCCTCTTCAAAAAATGGTATGGGAGATCTAGACAGTTACATGCAAAAAACATGAAACTCAATCACCATCTTACACCATACACGAAAGTAAATTCAAGGTGGATAAAAGACTTAAATATAATTCGTGACACCATAAAAATTCTGGAGGAGAACACAGGAGGGAAATTCTCAGATATTCCATGCAGCAATATTGTCATCAATATATACCCTAGAGTAAGGGACATAAAAGGAGAGAATAAACAAATGAGACCCTATCAAATTAAAAGGCTTCTTCATGGCTAAAAAAAAAAACAACATTAAAATGGAAAGAGAACCAATTGTAAGGAAAAACATATTTGGCAATGATACCTCTGACAAGGTTTTGATCTCCAAAATATATAAAGAACTCACATGACTCCACTCCAGGAAGACAAATAGCCAATTAAAAAATACGCAAAGGACTTGAACAGACACTTCTCCAAGGAGTACATAAAGAAGGACCAGAGACACATCAAAGGATGCTCAGCATCACTAGCAATGAGAGAGATGCAAATTAAAACCACAATGAGATACCACTTCATACCAGTGAGAATGTTCATCAGAAACAAATCAACAAACAACAAGTGTTGGAGAGGATGTGGAATAACAGAAACCCCAGTGCCCTCTTGGTAGGTTTGCAGACTGGTGCAGCCACTATGGAAAACAGTTTGGAAATTCCTCAGAAAAACTAAAAATGGAACTGCCTTTTGACCCAGCAATTCCACTGCTGGGATTATATCCTAGGAACCCTTAAACACCAATCCAAAAGAACCTATGCACCCCAATGTTCATAGCAGCACTATTTACAATAGCCAAGTGCTGGAAGCAACCTAAGTGCCCATCAGTATATGAATGGATCAAAAAACTTGGTACATTTACACAATGGAATTCTATGCAGCAGAAAGAAAGAAGGAGCTCCTACCTTTTGGGACCTCATGGATGGAACTGGAGAGCATTATGCTAAGTAAAATTAGCCAAAGTGAGGGACAAATACCATGTGATCTCACATATCAGTGGAACCTAATCAACAAAACAAATAAGCAAGCAAACTATAACCAGGGTCATTGAAACTAAGAAGAATCTGACAGTAACCAGAGGGTAGGTGAGGGGAGATATTATGGGGAAGGGTTTTCAGGAAAAAGTATAAAGGACTCATGGACAAAACCAAGGCAGTGAAGGTAGATTGATATGGTTGGGGTGGGGTTTGTGTGGTGCAGGGTAAATGCAGACAACTATACCTGAATAACTATAAAATAATTTGAAAAAAAAGAAATAAGAAAAAACCATAAAAAACAAAATGGATTAAAGACTTAAATATTGGACCCAAAACCATAAAAATCCTAGAAGAAAACATAGGCAGCAAAATCTTGTACATTGCTCAGACCAATTTTTTATCACATCTATTTCCACAGACGAGGGCAAGAGAAGAAAACATAAATAAATAGGACTACATCAAACTAAAAAGTTTTTGCACAGCAAAAGTAATCATCAACAAAATAAAACACAATCCACAGAATGGGAGAGCATATTCATCAATATATCTGATAAGCAATTACTATCCAAAATTTATAATGAACTTACAGAACTCAACACCAAAAAAAAAACAAAACAAAACAAAACAAAACAAACAATTCAATTAAAAAATCATCAAATGACCCGAATAGACATTTCTCCAAAAAGGGCACACAGATGGCCAATAGACATATGAAAAGATGCTCAACATCACTAATCATTAGAGAAGTGCAAATTAAAACCACAATGAGATATAAGCTTGTATCTGTCAGAATAGCTATCATCAATAAATCAACAAACAAGTGCTGGCAAGTATGTGGAGGAAAGGGAAGCCTAATGCAACCACTATGGAAATCGGTAAAGAGATACCTCAAAAAATTAAAAATGGATGTGCCTTTGACCCACTAATCCTATACCTGGGAATATATCTGAAGGAATCCAAGACACTAATTCAAAAGAACATAAGCACCCCAATGTTTACTACAGCATTATTTATATAGCCAAGATTTGGAAGTAACCCAAGTGTCCATCAGTAGATGAACTGATCAAACAACTATGGGACATTTACACAATATAATACTACTTGGAAATAAAAAAGAAGAAAATTTTACTGTTTGTGACTGCATGGATAGACCTGGAGAATATTATGCTAAGTGAAATAAGCCAGTTAGAGAAAGACAAATACCATATGATTTCACCTATATGTAGAATCTAATGAACAAACTGAGGTAACAAGCAAAATACAGACAGACTCATAGATGGAGAGCAGAAATACAGCAATTGGGGTGGGAGTTTAAGTGGTGGAGGGATCAACCAGAAAGAAAAAAAGGACTCATTCACATGGACAACAACATGGTGAGTGCAGAGGAGATGGGGATATAAGGAGTTAAATGATAATGGAAGAAATACAAAATTTTTTCTTGCTGTTGCTTCCAGTGTCAATGTACATAATGTGATCACAATGTGACTACATTTTTTAGCCTTTTTGTTAAATGAACATTCTACACTTCTTTTTAAAAAATATTTTATTTATATTTAGCTAGGGAGGGAGGGAGAAAGAGAGGAAGAGAAACATCAATGTGTAGTTGCCTTTTGTGCCCCCTACTGGGGACCTGACCCACAACCCAGGCACGTGCCCTGACTGGGAATCAAAGCCAGCACTCAATCCTCTGAGCCACACAAGCCAGGGCTACTTCTTAATCGTTTAAAAAAGACACTTCAGTAATAACCACCTCTTCCATTTAGGTTTCAAAACAAAACCATTTTCCTCCTTTTCACTGTGTAAGTAAGAAACAGATGCAGCTCCTTGACAACCCTTTTTTCCCCTTCCAGGTTGAGTGGGGTGAGGAAAAGTGGTGGAGTGAAGATGGAAACAACTTCACTTTAACAACAACAAAAGAAAATCAATTAACCATAAAAATAAAAAGAAACAGATACAGCCATGTAAAAACTGTTGCTCATGTTGGCAAAATTTAAAGTGATAGCCTTACAAATAAATAGATTCTCAGTCTATTAAATATATTTGCACACACACATACCTTCTCTAATAAAGTTAATGAACCAGGAAATTGTTTTCCTTAATTGTTAGGAAAGCTTCTTGCTATTAGCTGAAAGAGTCCATATTACTTCACAGTGATTCACAAATTCACTTCTGCTTAGAGTACCCTCAAGAACTTTCTTCTCTGCTTCTGTCATTCAATTGTCTTTTAACACATCAATTATGTATTGTTTGCTTACATGGTACAGGAACCATATTGCAAAATGTGAGTGGGATTGAATATGGTACTAAGAATCTTAAGACCTAGAGAGATGAGATATGTACAAATATTCACTTACATTCTATGTATTGCTTTACCTAAAATGGATAGTTGGCATTCCTTAAAAATAGGGCCACTTTTTTATTACCCAATAAAAGATCAATATCACATGAAGCTTTATAATGACCCAGAAGCAAGTGGAAACTATTTGTTGCCATCCACTTTCACAAGCTTGCACATCTGGTCAGTTGAGTACCTGGGGCATTGAAAATGAAAGTGGTAGAAAATTTTTTCTACGTTGTTTTCTCTGATTCCACCCTCAACTACTAACATGTATTTTAGTCTAAAATAATTACTGATGAGGATGTTTCACTCTAACAGACTATATTCTTTATGAGAACATAGATCAGATTTTCTTTTACATCACATTTCTGCACCCATTGCAATGCCTCTAACATAGCAGATACTCAAGAAATATTTCTTGAATACTGAAAAATAAATAAATGGTGTAAATCAGCTCTAATATAAGCATCTCCTCCTCTAGCATCATTTTAGATATCCTCAAGTAAAATTCCCTTTCAATCAAATGAATAGGCATATACAATAAATATGATCATATATGATCATTGTTGCCATGGTTTTTTTGAGCAAAAGAGATTATTGAATTATCTTTAATTTCAAAGTTTGGATTAAAAAATATTGGCACAAAATTTTGATAAATATTTTTAAAATATCTCTTCACGTTTTTCCTCTAAGTGGAACAGTGATACTGACACCAGTCCACAGTGTTCGTGGCATTGTGGCTTAGGCGAGACAAATTCACATGGACTACCAAGTCCTGTGGGGGAAAAGGGACAGCACGGCCACCCTCTCAAGGGGAGAGTGTACGACCCTTGCCTTGACAGGCTTTTGTTGGCTTTACTTTGCATAGGAATACAGGGCATATATGGAAAGCTCATCAATCATTGTCAGGCAGTAATAATCAAATAGATAACATCCAAAGAACTCTGAGAGCCCATTTTGAGTCAGGGTCAAATAGCTAAAGGGCCATAAAACTTTGGGGAAACAAACTCGTTTCATGCTTGGACCCTTATCATTTAAATTGAAGATATTAGCAAAGCAGGTTTCACAGCATTTTATGTACTCTTTCTTATGCCTGATCACCCTGGGGGACCAGACCTTTCCATCACAGGGCTGCACCCACCTCCAGCATTGTTTCAGGCTTAGGTTGAGTGAGGGAAGTAAGGCAGCCAAGAGATTAGGAGACTTCTTGCAGACAGAATGAGGACTCAGGCTATGTCAAAGCGAAGGGGCAAGGGTCCATCATCCCCTTTCTCCATAGGCCCCCAAGTCCTTCCCTGAGGGTCCTCTTGTGACCATGCCTGTCTTAGGTCATCCCTCCATTGAGGAATCTTACCTATCATTGGCTAACTGGTCATGCACTTGGGACCAGGCAGAGTGAAGTAAAGTGGGCAGTGGCAATGCTCCTGCCAGGGGAATAAGCTTTGTCTCCTTAGTGGCTTAGGGTGCCAAGGTCTCTCACTCAGCTTTAGCTATGGTGGGGGCAGGAGGTACAGCTTCTGAATCCAGGCAGGGCAGTTTCCAACAGAACAGTATCCTTTTTCTAATACAAATTCTATACCTGGTATAATGCAATATTTTCTCTGTTGATTTGTATCAAATAACTAATTTTGATGTTCTTTGTCTTCATACACTCAAAATAATACTTAATAAGCTATCCCTAATTTTTCCTAAATGTACTAGAAGAATGAAGCTCTGTTCAGTGACTGTATTGCATAATTGCATCATATACATTTTATGGTCCACAAGTTAAAGAACATAGGAGGATACCTCATTTTTTAAAATCTGTAAATGTATAATGTGGGATGTGAAGATATGTATAGATTTCAATGGAGAAAATGATTATGGATTGCTTACCAGGTTTAAAAGACTTCAGCACTGTCAAAAGACAATAAGCATAATTCAAATGCAGAATCCTTCTTTAATCCTGAAAATAAAAGCTCTTTCAAAATAAAGTATAAATAAAAAATAAACAGAAGTTTTCATTACTAATAAAATAAAATCTGTCAATCTTTTAAAAAAATAAAAGAAAGAGATGACTGAATGAACTATTTAAATGCCTTCCAACCTCAGGATTCCATGATTCACTGGAACATTGAGACTTAAAGTTTTTCATATAAGATCTAGGTAGTTTTAAAAGTAGAAAATGGTAATGAAGTTGAAAAATTATATAATGTTTACTCCAAAAGTATCATTCATCGTCAAGAACCTAGATGTCAAAAAGGCATGAAAACTGCACAATTATTGCATCAGTGTATGTGAGCAGTTTATACAAGGAAAGTTATCTTCAAAGGAAACCATAAAGGATAATAGTTCAAGTTGAAACACAGTAACTAAAGAAGATAAGGATGCAAAGGAAAGTGGTATTTCATTGACCTGTAGAGTGTGTTTTAACTTTGGATTCCTGACTATAAAGCTCAACAGTTACTATTGTTATAAATATAATATGATCCCACTGAAGGAGAGGGAGAAAGGGCTTAAGAAATACCTCCCCATGCCACAGATAATTAGGGACAATGAAAGATCATAAAGCCTGTGTAGGGAAAAATAGACATGCCAGTGAACAGGATGTTATTGTCTTGACCATGTAAGAGAAAGGATTCATATTAGGAAAACCTGGTGAAAAATATTTGAAGGGAGATTTTCCAATCTTATTAAGAAGCTTTAAACTAAAACTATACAAAGAAAAAAGAAAAAATGCCTTTAAAAGATCATCTGCCCAAATTTAATGTATGACATTGCATGGGACAAAGCAAAAAAAAAAAAGAAAAAAATCAGTTGGAAAAAGATCTCAGAAATTTTTTTTTTTGCTATTTTTTAAATTTTATTTTAATTGTTTTTCAGGTACAGTTTTCTGTCTTTTACTTCCATCCCAGCCCACCCCCCACCTCCTTCCCATTTCCACTCCTCCTAGTTTTTGTCCATGTGTCCTTTATACTTGTTTCTGCAAACCCTTCCCCTTTTCCTCTGAAATTCCCTCCCCTCTCCCCTCTGGTCACTGTCAGCCTGTTCTCTATTTCAGTGTCTTTGGTTATATTTTGCTTGTTTGTTTGCTTCATTGTTTTAATTCCCATTAAAGGTGAGATCATATAAAATAAGCCAGGTGGTGAAAAAAATTCTCATATGAAAATAATAGGAAAGCTATGTAAAGGCCATAGATTTAGCTTCAGATGTCTTATACCAATGGCAAGAATATAGATAATAAATGAAAGCAGCTTAAATTTCTCATAAAAAGACTTAAAGAGTTGAATAACTGTCACTCAGGCTTGCTTGGATGATACTCAATAAAAATTGCAATTAAAAGGTAATAATTTGTTTAAAAATAGATTTTTAAATCTTTTTTTCCTAAATGTTTTATTTATTTATTTTTATGGAGAAGGTATGGGTAGGAGAAAGAGAGGGAAGGAAATATCTATGTGTGATTGCGTCTCGCATGCCTCCTACTGGGGACCTGACCCACAACCCAGGCATGTTCCCTGGCTGGGAAACAAACCAGTGACCCTTTAGTTTTCAGGTCATTGCTCAATCCACTGAACCACACCAGCCAGGGCTCAAAATATATTTAACAGGAGAGAGAGAATCATATGTTGTGAAGATACATAATGGAAAAGAAATTTATGAACCTAGAGGCACAAGCATGTTAAGAACTATCAAAATAATATCATAGTTGGAGTTCTGTACAACTTGTTCAGCAACATGGAGGACATGGATGATACTTTCTAATAGCTATCACTCAACTGGAAAAATGGCAAAAAAATCTTAATGGAGACTTCAATTTCAAAAATATGCTTAAACTCTCAGTATTTTGAAAGCATTTGATAAATTAACAAGCTTAACAATTTTATCTCATAGTTACTTGAAGAAGCAAGGAAGGAAAGAGAATTGGAGTTTTCAAGAACAGGCATTGTTTACATGCAAAGTATGTTGATTTCAGCAAAATATAAAACAAAAATGCCCCATGATTATTTTATGGATAAGATGCTTAAATATGGATATGGATCATACCATCCAGTGGATTCTGAGAAGACTGGGCAAGATGCTAAACAAACAGTTTTATACTGATGCAAGACAACGTTTATTTCTGAGGATAGAACAGTTGCCTTTTAGTATCTTAAATAACCATTAGTCATATGAGTTTCATAAACACTAAAATACATAATAAATAATAAATATTATTTATTATGTATTTAATAAATGCATATAAATAAATAAATAATTTACAGACAAATAATTTAATAAATAAATTAATACAGACAAATAAATAATTTTATCCCTAGAAAACAAAACATTAAGTGTCATGGTAATTACTTCAGCTAAGTATGCCTCTCTAAAAAAAAATAGACTTTAACCTACTAACTCAAAAAGCAAGAGTGCAAAGTTTAGGCAATCAAAATCCAGCAGCAAAGAACAAGTTAGAAGGATGTCAGACATCCACAGATTTGTATGGATAGATCCTCTTTTTGCAACTTCTTATTGGTCAAACAACTTTAAAGCCAAGCAACTAACCTAAATCCTCAAGGGATCTAGGCTGTTTTTGTCTTTTATGTGATAACCAGCAAAATTAAAAAATGGGCAAAGGACTTGAACACACACTTCTCCAAGGAGGACATAGAGAAGATCCAAAATCACATGAAACGATGTTCAATATCACTAGCTATCAGAGAGATGCAGATTAAAACCACAATGAGGTACCACTTCACACCAGTCAGAATGGCCAACATAGGCAAAACAACAAACAACAAGTGTTGGAGAGGTTGTGGATAAAAGGGGACAGTAGTGCACTGTTGGTGGGACTGCAGACTGGTACAACCACTGTGGAAAACAGTATGGAACTTCCTCAGAAAATTAAAAATGGATTTACCTTTCGACCCAGCAACTCCACTGCTTGGGGTTATATCCTAAGAATCCTAAAACACCAATCCAAAAGAACCTTTGCACCCCCATGTTCATAGCAGCACAATTTACCATAGCTAAGTGCTGGAAGCAACCTAGATGCCCATCAGTAAATGAATGGGTGAAAAAACTATGGTACATTTACAAAATTATTAACTTCTTATTGACCAAATAGAAAGATAATTCTGGCAACCACCTACATTAGCTACCAGTGGGATACTTACTGTAGAGCAAAAAAGGAGGCTAATTTTCAAACAATTTATCAAAATAATTACAGGAAAATACTTTCATTAAAAATAAATTGGTATAATTATAATAGAATCATAACTATTTTGCAAGTTCTTCTGCATATACTCCATCTTTGTTACCTTTAACAATTGATTTGACATTCCATTAAAATTAAGTGCTTCTTCCACAATGTGGAGGAATTCTGATTTATTGTTTCATTCAATTCTTAGCCTAATGGGAAATGATGCAGAATTGGCTAATTTAGAAAAAGATTATCTCTGTTAACCTTGTTGAATTTTATCCACCCTCTGCAACTAAATAATGCAGAAAAAAATAAAACATGTAGACTTGTCAAAGTGTAAACACAAGTTTCTTTACTATAGGAAAAAGAAATACTAAAAATTAAAGTGCAAATAAAGAGGAGCTGAAAGAGTTTTTAAAAAACTAATAGGATTTTCAGCTATAATAAAACTCAGTTCATAGTACTTTTTGTTTAAAAACAAATATTTACTTTTTAAAAGGTTTTATTTATTTATTTTTAGAGAGGGGGAAGAGTGGAAGAGAGGGAGAGAAGCATGTATGTGTGAGAGAAAAATCAATTGATTGTCTTTTGGTCCACACCTCAACTGGGGCCCAAACCCACAACCCAAGCATGTGTCCTGACTGGAAATGGAACTGGTGACCTTTTGCTTTGTGGGAGAATGCTCAACCAATTGACCTGCACTGGTCAGAGCAAAACCTAAATATTTCTCTTTTTTGTCTTTAAATATATTTTATTGATTATGCTATTACAGTTGTCCAAATTTTTCTCCCCTGTATTCTCTGCTCTGCACCTCCCTCCCACCAGCATTCCCCCAACTTAGTTCATTTCCATGGGTCATACATATAAGTTCTTTGGTTTCTACATTTCCTACACTATTTTTAGCCTCCCCCTGTCTATTTTATGCCTACCAATTATGCTTCTTATTCCCTGTACCCTTCCCATTTTATTATTCCCCTTCCCCACTGAAAACCCTTCATGTGATGTCCATTTCTCTGATTCTGTTCCTATTCTGGTTGTTTGCTTAGTTTTTGTTTTCTTTCTTTTTTTTTAGGTTCAATTGTTGACAGTTGTGAGCATGTTGTCAATTTACTGTTTATAGTTTTTCATCTTACTCTGTTTCTTAGGTAAGTTCCTTTAACATTTCACATACTAAGGGCTTGGTAATGATGAACTCATTTAACTTGACCTTATCTGGGAAGCACTTCATCTGCCCTCCCATTCTACATGATAACTTTGCTGGATAGAGTAATGTTGGTTGTATGCCCTTGCCTTTCAGGCCTTTGAATATTTTTTTCCAACCCCTTCTTGCCTGCAAGCTGTCTTTTGAGAAATCAGCTGATACTCTTTTAGGAACTGCTTTGTAGGTAACTCTCTTCTCTTGTTGCTTTGAAGATCTATCATTCATATTGGGTAATGTAATTATGATGTGCTTTGCTGTATGCTTCCTTGGGTCTAAATTCTTTGGGACTCTCTGAGCTTCATGGACTTCCTAGAAACCTATTTCCTTTGGCAAATTGGGGAATGTTTCCTTCATTATTTTTTCAAATAAGTTTATAATTTCTTGCTATTCCTCTTTTCCTTCTGGCACTCCTATGATTCAGATGTAGGAACATTTAAAAGTCTCCCAGAGGTTCCTAAGTTTCTCGTTATCTTTTTTTTGGAATTCTTGTTTCTTCCTTCTGTCCTGGTTGAAGGTTTATTTCTTCCTTCTGGTCCAAATCATTTATTTGAGTCCCAGTTTCCTTCCTGTCACTGTTGGTACATTTTCCTTTATTCCACTTTGCTTAGTCTTCACTTCTTTGTGTATTTTGCGACTGTACTCGATCATTTCTGTAAGTATCCTGATTACCAGTATTTTGAACCCTGCATCTGTTGGATTGGCTGTCTCTTCATCACTTAAGTTCTATTTTTGGAGCTTTGATCTGCTCTTTGATTGGTGCTATATATATATATATTTATCTTAGAGAGCCTGATACATAGTAAGGGGCAGAGCCTTAGGTATTAGGTAAGGGGGTTCAAAGAAGTTTCCATAAAAGCAAAGTGTTTGACTTAGAAACAGATCTCTATTAAAGAAAATGGTCCTGTTTTTGTTTCTTTCTTTGCCCTTGTCATTGTGCATTGAGTGTATATATCAGAGTTAAAAACAATCCTGTTAGATTCACTCCAGTAGATTGGACCAGGAATTGGTAGTGTACCTAAAGAAAATCACTATAGATTTTGGGCAGGGAGGGTGGGGATACACTTAATTATGAGCTCGTTTTGGTAGTGCACATTAAGTGTTGACAAAACCATGTCTGGCTGATGTAGCTCAGTGGATTGAGCAAGGCTGTGAATTGAAGGGTCAAAGAGTCATTGGTTCAATTCCCAGTCACCGCACAAGTCTGAGTTGCAGGCTGGGTCCCCAGTGGGGGGCGCCCAATGAGAGGCAACCACACATTGATGTTTCTCTCCTCTCTTTCTCCTTCCCTTCCCCTCTGTCTAAAAATAAATAAAAAAACCTTATAAATAAAAATATTAAATAAATAAATAAGTAAGTAAATAAATAAATAAATATTGGCATAACCAACCCAATCTGATCCTCTATTTCGAGAAGTAAAAATGTTAGTTGAAAAAGAAAATGCAAATCATTTGACCTCAGGATATTATCCTGATTAACACTCAGCTATATTCTTACTTTCTAAGTCACGTGAATAAGAACTACAATGGCAGCAACAACTACTATCACTATTACCATTATTGCAGCTGCTGCTGCTACAAAATAAGTACCATTTACTGAGAATCTATCATGGTTCAGGTACTGTAATAAACACTTTACATGCATTATCTTTGTTTAATCCTCGTTCATCTCTAAGAGGTGGATTTATCTACAATATATAGATAAAGACTCTTGGACACTAAGAGCTTCAGTGACTTGCCCAAGGTCACACTATTTGAAAGTGGCAGAGCCAGAATTCAAATCAAGGAAAATATTCAAACCTTAGAAACATCAGTTACCAGAGTGACTCTGAAACTAATGAGTGACCATATTATCTTACTTTCTCATGGATCCTTTCAATAAACCTCTATCTGTGAGAGTAATTTGAGTCTGTCTTTTTCATGAAACTTTAAAGCTCCTAATACCACCATTTACCACTCTTGTGTTTAATCATGATCTATTTTTTAATTTTATTTAATCATTGTTCAAGTACAGTTTTCTGCCCTTTACTCCCATTCGAGCCCACCCGGCCATCCCTTCCCATCTCCCTCCCATTTCCACACACCCCCTAGTTTTTCTCCATGTGCCCTTTATATTTGTTCCTGTAAACCCTTCCCATTCTCCCCTGAAATTCCCTCCCCTCTCCCCTCTGGACACTGTCAGCATGTCCTCTATTTCAGTGTCTTTGACTATATTTTGCTTGTTTCTTTGTTTTGCTGTATAGGTTCCTGTTAAAGGTGAGATCATACGGTATTTGTCTTCCATCGTCTAGCTTATTTTGCTTAGCATAATGCTTTCCAGTTCCATCCATGCTGTAGCAAAGAATGCCTTTCTTTCTGCTGCATAGAATTACATTGTTTAAATGTACCATAGTTTTTTTATCCATTAATTCATTCATGGGCACCTAGGTTGCTTCCAGAACTTAGCTATTGTAAATTGTGCTGCTATGAACATTGGGGTGCATAGATTCTTTTGGATAGGTGTCTCAGCATTCTTAGGATATAGTCTCAGCAGTGGAATAGCTGGGTCAAAAGGCAGATCCATTTTTAGTTTTCTGAGGAAGTTCCATACTGTTTTCTATATTGGTTGTACCACTCTGCAGTCCCACCAACAGTGCAATAGGGTCCCCTTTTCTCCACAACCCCTCCAACACTGGTTGTTTGTTGTTTTGTTTATGATGGTCATTCTGACCATTGTGAAGTGGTATCTCATTGTGGTTTTAATTGCATCTCTCTGATAGCTAGCAATATTAAGCATCTTTTCATGTGTCTCTGGATCCTCTGTATGTCCTCCATGGAGAAGTGTCTGTTCAAGTCCTTTGCCCATCTTTTATTTGGGATGCTTGGTTCTTAGAGTGGAGTCATGTAAATTCCTTATATATTTTGGAGATTAAACCCTTGTCTGAGGCATCATTGGAAAATATGTATTCACTCACAGTTGGTTCCCTTTTTATTTTAATACTGTTTTCTTTAGCTGTGCAGATGCTTTTTATTTTTATGAGATCCCATTTGTTTATTCTTTCCTTTATGTTCCTTGCTCTAGGGGACATGTCAGTAAAAAAGTTTCTGCGTGCAATATCTGAGATTTTCCTACCTATGTTCTCCTCTGGGACTTTAATAGTGTCACAGTTTATATTTAAGTCTTTTACCCACCTTGAATTTATTTTTCTGTAAGATGTAAGTTGGTGCTCAAGTTTCATTTTCTTGCATGTAGCTGTCCAGTTCTCCCGACACTATTTGTTGAAGAGGCTATTTTTACTCCATTTTATGTTTCTGCCCCCTTTGTCAAATATTGACCATAGAGATTCCGGTTTATTTCTGGGCTCTCTGTTCTGTTCCATTGGTCCATGTGCCTGTTTTTATGCCAGTACCAGGCTGTTTTGATTACAGTGGCCATGTAATAGAGTTTAGTATCAGGTATTGTGATCCCTCCTACTTTACTGTTCTTTTTCAAAATTGCAGTAGCTATTCGGGGTTGTTTATGGTACCATACACATTTTTAAAGTGTTTGTTCTATGTCTTTGAAATGTGCCATTGGGACTTTAATAGGTATTGCATTGAACGTGTAAATTGCTTTGGGTAGTATGAACATTTTAATGATGTTAATTCTTCCAGACCATGAACACGGTATTATGTTTCCATTTGTTTGTGTCTTCCTTGATTTCTTTCCTCATTGTTATGTAGTTTTCTGAATACAGGTCTTTTGCCTCTTTGGTTAGGTTTATTCCTAGGTATTTTATTTTTCTTTTTGCTATATAAAGTGGAATTTTTTCTTGAAGTCTGCTTCTGCTGTTTCATTTGTGGTGTACAGAAATGCCTTTGATTTCTGGATATTGACTTTCTATCCCACTGTTTTGCCAAATTTGTTTATTAGGTCAAGCAGTTTTTTGATAGAGTATATAGGATTTTCTACATACACTATCTTGTCATCTGCAAACAAGACAGTTTTGTTTCCTCCTTTCTGATTTGGATGCCTTTTATTTCCTTTTCTTCTCTGATCACTGTGGCTAAAGCTTCCAATACTATATTGAGTAGAAGTGATGAAAATGGACAACCTTGTTTTGTTCCTGTTCTTAGTGTAAAAGATTTTAGTTTTTTTCCCGTTGAGTATGATGCTGGATGTAGGTCTCTCATATATGGCCTTTATTATGTTGAGGAATGTTCCCTCTATTCCCATTTTGCTGAGTGTTTTTTATTATAAATGGGTGCTGTACCTTATCAAATGATTTTTCTGCATCTATTGATACAATCATGTGATTTTTGTCTTTGCTTTTGTTTATGTGATGTATTACATTTACTGATTTGCAAATATTGTACCACCCTTGCATCCCTGGAATGAATCCCACTTGGTCTTGGTGTATGATCTTTTTAATGTATTGTTGGATGTGGTTTGACAATATTTTTGTTGATTTTAGCATCTATGTTCATCAGCAATATTGTCCTGAAGTTTTCTTTCCTTGTTGTGTCTTTTTCTGGTTTTCAAATTAGGATGATGCTGGCTTAATAAAAAGAGATTGGGTGTCTTTTATATTTTTGGATTTTTTGGAATAGTCTGTGAAGTACAGGGTTTAGCTCTTCCTTAAATGCTTTGTAGAATTCTCCTGTGAAACCCTCTGGTCCAGCGCTTTTGTGTGTCAAGAGTTTTTTGATTACTGCTTCAATTACATTTGCTCTTATTGGTCTATTCATGCTTTCTGCTTCTTCTTCATTCAGTTTTGGAAGATTATATTTTTCTAGAAATTTCTCCATTTCACCTAGGTGTTCAAATTTCTTGGCATATAGTTCTTTGTAGTAATTTCTTACAATCCTTTGTATTTCTGTGGTATCAGTGGTAATCTCTCCTCTTTCATTTCTGATTGTGTTTATTTGGGTCTTCTCTCTTTTTTTCTTGATGAGTCTCCTTAAAGGCTTGTGGATTTTGTTTATCTTTTCAAAGAACCAGCTCCTGGATTCATTGATCCTTAGAATTGTACTTTTAGTCACCATGTCATTTAATTCTGCTCTGATTTTGGTTATTTCCTTTGTTTTACTTGCTCTGGGCTGTCTTTGTTGTCATTCCTTGAGTTCTTGTAGGCTTAGTGTTAGTTTGTCTGTTTGAAATGTTTCTATCTTTTTTAGATTGGCCTGTATAGCTATGAACTCCCCTCTTATGACTGCCTTGGCTGTGTCCCATAAGTTTTGGGTTGTTGTGAGTTCATTTTTGTTTGTTTCCCAAAACTTTTTGATTTCTTCCCTAATTTCTCTCTTGACCAATTCATTATTTAGTAGCATGCTATTTAATCTCCATGATTTTGAGTGTTTTGGGTTTTCTTCCTTGCAGTTGGTTTCTAGTTTCAGTCCCTTGTGATCTGAGAATATGCTTGGTATGATTTCAATTTTCTCAAAATTGTTGAGGCTTGTTTTGTGTCCTATCACGTGGTGTATCTTTGAAAATGTTCCATGTGCATTTGAAAACAATGTGTATTTAGCTTATTTGGGATGGAGGGCTTTATATATACATCACTTAAGTCCATTTGATCTAGGACATTTTTCAATGCCACAATATCTTTGTTGATATTTTATTTGGAAGATCTGTCCATTTTTTACAGTGGGGTGTTGAAATCCCATAGTATAATTATGTTGGTCAATATCTTTCTTGAAATCCTCTAAGATGTACTCTGTGCATTTGGGTGCTTCTCTGTTGGGTGCATATGTTTACAATATTTATGTCTTCTTGGTAGATTCTTCCCTTGAATATTATGAAGTGACCTTCTGGGTCCCTCTTTCTGGCCCTTTTTTTGAAGTCTATTTTATCTGATATGACTATTGCTACCACGGCTTTTTTTCCTGTCCATTTGCTTGGAAAATTTGTTTCCAGCCCTTCACTTTCAGACTGTGTAGGTATCCTGAGGTGGGTCTCTTGTAGGCAGCATATGTGTGGGTCATGTTTTCTTATCCATTCAGCTATTCTATGTCTTTTTATTGGAGCATTTAATCCATTTACGTTTAAGGTTATTATTGATAGGTACTTATTCTTTGCCATTTAAGTGCCTGTGTTTCTCTCTCTCTCCCTCTCTCTCTCTCTCTCTATCCCTCCCTCCCTCCCTCTTCCTTCCTTTCCTTAAAGCAGTCCCTTTAGTATCTCTTGCCAAGCTGGTTTGTTGGTGGTGTATTCTTTTAGACTTCTTTTGTCTGGGAAGCTTCTTATTGGGCCTTTTATCTTGACTGAGAGCCTTACTGGGTAAAGTAGCCTTGGATGCAGACCTCTGGTTCTCATTGCTTGGAATAATTCTTGCCATTCTCTTTTGGCTTGGAGTGTTTCCATTGAGAAGTCAGCTGTTAGCCTTATTGGGGCTCCCTTGTATATTACTTCCTGTTTCTCCCTTTCTGCCTTTAGGATTCTCTCTTTGTCTTGAAATTTTGCCATTTTAATTTGGATGTGTCTTGAAGTGGGCCCTTTTGGGTTCCTCTTGATTGGGACTCTCTGTTTTTCCTGGATTTGTGTGACTTTTTCTCTCATCAAATTAGGGAAGTTTTCCATCATTACTTTTTCAAATAGGTTTTCTATCCCTTGCTCTTCTTCTTCTCCTGGTATCCCTGTTATATGGATATTATTACGTTTCGTATTGTCCTGCATTTCTCTTAATTCCTCTTCATTCTTTCTGAGCTTCTTTTCCTTTTCTTGCTCTTTCTGGGTGTTTTTTCTACTTTGTCCTCTAGTTCGCTGATCTATCTTCTGCTTCGTTGATCCTGCTTTTGATTGCTTCTACTGTGTTCTTCAGTTCGGAAATTGTATTCTTCATTTCCTCTTGGTTGTTGTTGGTACTTTCTATTTCCTTTTCATGTT
This sequence comes from Tonatia bakeri, assembly GCA_004024845.1. NCBI lineage: Eukaryota > Metazoa > Chordata > Mammalia > Chiroptera > Phyllostomidae > Tonatia > Tonatia bakeri. Next base: position 2,449 of record PVIA01009695.1, on the reverse strand, counting down.
GATATAGTTTGCAGTGGGCTTGTTGTAATTTCCCTGTAATTTCTGGTAGCTCATTGTGAACTCATTGGGCTTCCTGATAATCATTTTTTGAACTCCATATCTGATTGTCGAGTTGCCTCTATTTCATTTAGCATTCTTTTTCCTCCTTTCCCTTTATTTGGGTATTGTTTCCTTGTCTTCTCATTGTTCATGAGACTCTTCTTGTTAGCCTCTGTTTCTTAAATTGATCTGTTCTAGTTCCCTGGGTTTATGGTGAGAAATTCTGTGGTAGAATACATGTGAGATTCAGTGGTGCAGTCTCCTTCGGATATCCTGGTGTTCACAGCTTCCCCTACTCTTTTTTGTGATCAGTTGGAGGGATAAGGCAAAATGATTTAAGAAAGCAAGAGAATATTGTGTGATATTTAAAGTAGCAGCCAGTAGAGAAGATATAGGAGATCCATTGACTATGTATAGTGTTAACTGTGATCTTTCACCCCACTTGCCACATTTTAGAAAGGATGGAAAGAATATAAGACTCTTATTGGGGAGGATAGGATTGTTAGTTGGATCTAGAAAGCAGTGAGGCTGTGGGAGGTCAGATTCTGAGGTAGGGTAAGAGTAAAGAATAGTAAATTGGTGCAGTGTGTGAGAGAATGGAGTTAGCCATTACAGTAATAGAGTTTGGGAAACCATGAAGTGGGCTAAGATCTGGTTGGGATGTTGTATAGTATTTACAATTGTATGGAATAGGTCTTATTTACAACAATATTAAAGCAACAATGATATGACAGAATCTATGAGACCTAGATAACAAGAATAGGGAGTATAGAACATTGAGTAGTGTACTGAGGGAACAGAAATGAAGGACAGTAAATTAGCAATACACTATGAATGAGATAACAGGGAAAACCTATCAAATGATACAGTATAACCAGACAAACATAGAAGACTATACAGAAAGAAGAGGAATACCAAAATGCTATTAAAATAAAATATGTAAGTATAGTGAAAAAAGGTAAAACAAATATGTAATAACTTGCAGGTTCAAAAAAAAGGAAAAAAATCAGAAGATGAAATGAAGAGATAAATTTGGAAAGGAAGGAATAACACTAGAGTGAAAGAAAGAGAAGCATAAGGAATTGAGAGATATAAAAATAATAAGAATTAAAAAATAAAAGATTACTTAAAAAAAGATAAAATCAAACAATCAAACAACAACAACAAAAAACCTCTTGTTGGTTTCTAACTGGCCAAACTAGTTTTTCTGGTCTTGCTGGCTTCAGCAGGCTAAGGGGTGATTGGAATTTTTTTCTCCCTTCTGGGTCAGAACTCAGTCAGTCTCTTGCATACTATCCCCAGGGCTAGCCACGCGTTCTCCCCAGAGCCAGTCTGGTGCCTCTCTGAAGAGCCTTTGGCACTCCTAAGTATGCTGTCCCGAGCTCACCACCACAGGCTCTGGGATCCTGAAGAGCACCCGCACCTTTTCTGGGTTCATGTTGTAAGCTCCAGGGAACCCGAGTGGCATGCACTTCCCCTGAGTTTATGCCCTGGGCACCATGGATCCTGCTGAGCGCCATGCCTTTTCCTTGTTCAGGGATGTGGAGTCTGGGTCTTCCAAGAAAACCACACTCTCTCTGGGTTGGGGGCAGGGGCGCATGGCCAGGCCACCCTTGGTCACACAGGCTTGGGTGCATACTCTTCCCAGGGCTATGCGTGGGTGCTAACAGCCCCTGTGTGATTGTTTCTCAGTCCTCACTCCCCTCTCTGTGCCTTCAAGCAATGAGGCCTCACCAGGTGCTGCATAATCCTTGTTTTGCTGGGGAGGGTGTGGTTGACCCAGCTCTCTCCTGAGTGCCCTGAGGCAGACCCGGGAGCACTGGACCTGTGGCTGCAACCTCCCTGGTCCCCGCACTGATCCCTGGGCCCTTACTATCCTGAAGCATTCTCCTTACCTTCTAGTTTTTCAATGTCTGCTATAATTTTTGATCTCCTATTTTCATAAATGTTGTGATATTGTTGGGGTTTTGCTCTGTTCTTTTGTAGATCATTTAGTTTTTCTCCTGTGTGTAGAGAGAAGTGGAATCTGCCCCCTCCTACCACACCGCCATCTCCCTCCTAATCATGTTCCATTTTAAAATGGAATAAAATCCTCTCTGGTGTGAATCAATGCGAATTAGTAAAAAAAAAAATAATACATATTGGATACCTGCTTAATTCAAGACATTCTTCTAGGATATGCAGAGCATAGTATACAAACAAGTATTATATGTGTTCTCTGGCTTCATGGAGTTTACCATCCTGGTAAAGTGTGCAATGTATATTGTTTATAAGAAGAGAAAACTCACAATATAAGATGTTTTGAGAACAATGCTAATAGTTCAAATTTAATAAGCACTTATGTGTTGGATACTAATTGTAGTACTTAATGTCCTTTATCATATTTAATTCTTACATGAACACAAGATAA
>PVIA01009694.1:0-58642 GCA_004024845.1 Tonatia bakeri | reverse complement strand
GATGGTGGTGGTGGTGGTGGAGGTGGAGGTGGAGGTAGAGGTGATGGTGGTGGTGGTGGTGGTATGTGTGCCTGTGTGTAAGTGTCAGGCATTGGGGCTGGATTTTGTGTGGGGCTGATAACAGGAAGCTCAGCCTGAGCATAGAGGAGAGGGCTCAGCAGGCTGGAGCTTCCTTCTACTTTCGTCCACCCGCTTCCTTCTAAGGCCTTCCTTCTAAGGTCTCTTTCTGCTGTTTTCTCTCTCTCTGACTTTATGTCAGAATCACTGTCCTTTCCTGAGAACTCACACCTATCCACAGCTTGAGGGGCCTTTCCACCCAAAGGTCCAGGGACTGTGTGAGATAGAGACAATTACTCCCCAGAATACTCCTCCCACGGAACATGGGGTCTGCAGACCCCAATGGTTATTGACTTGTGTGTGATTCAAAAGGAAGTGGTCGAACCCCAAAGGCATAGTTCAGAAAAATCATGACTAGTTATTAACGATTAAAGAAGCTAATTCTATACGTGTGGGGGGGGTACAAGGTGAATAGGGTGGGGAAAAGAAATTGAATGGACAATAAAAGCTAGACAGAATAACATTTTAGGCCCTGGCCAGGTAGCTCAGTTGGTTAGAGCATCATCCCTATACACCAAGGTTGTGGGTTTGTTCCCTGGTCAGGACACATACAAGAATCAACCAATGAATGCTTAAATAAGTGAAACAAAAAATTGGTGTTTCTCTCTCTCTCTCTCAAAGTCAATAATAAAAAAAGTTATAAAAAGCAATAACATTTTATTCACTTTTTAATTTTCTTTTATTTATTCATGTAACAGATTTTAGACAGGTTCAGGATTCACAACTCTGTGAGGTCAAGAAATTCTCTGAGAATCTGATGAAAATAGTACAGTTGTCTCACAAAAGCATTTGCCCAAATGTCTTGCATACAATTTGGGGGCTTCACCGATTACCTGAGAGGTCTAAGTTCCTTGGTTCTTTGTCTGAAGGGGCGGAAGAGGAAAGATATCCTAGAGGTATCTGATGTCTTGAAAGACCATCACCACATTATAATTACTTTTTTCCCCAAAAGCTAATTGAAGCACCCAACAAAGCATTGAAATTTCCTTAGTTGGGTTGAGTAACAGTGGATAGAAGTGGCTGTTGCCAGAAGCACATGAATGCCAGGTGAAGATTAGAAAAACCTTCTAAGAAAGATAAAAGGCATCGTTTTCACTTTGAACTTGAAAAACATCCACCCTGCACAGAAGCAAGTGGCCAAAGCTAAAAACGACAAAAACGAATGACAGAGTTCAGAACTGGAGTCATAGGCAGCAAGAGCTGTGACGGAGTTCAGAATGCATGTTATGCATGTACCCTATGGCATTCTTGTACATTTATTCCGTAATTTTGTTACATTTTTCTTTTTTTTGAATTTCTATTGGTTTTTAATATATTTCATTGATTATGCTATTACAGTTGTCCCATTACCCCCCTTTATTCCCCTCCACCCTGTACACCCTCTCTCACCCACATTCCCCCCTTTTAGTTCATGTCCATGTCTCATAAGTTCTTTAGCTTCCACATTTCCCATACTATTCTTGCCCTCCCCCTGTCTATTTTCTACCTACCTTCTATTCTACTTATTCTCCATACCTTTCCCCCTCTCTCCTCCTCCCACTCCCCTCCATGTGATCTCCATTTCTGTGGTTCTGTTCCTGTTCTAGTTGTTGTTTGCTTAGTTTCTTTTGTTTTTTTTTTAGGCGTGGTTGTTAATAATTGTGAGTTTGCTGTCATTTTGCTATACATGTTTTTTATCGTTTTTTTCTTAGATAAGTCCCTTTAACATTTCATATAATAAAGGCTTGGTGATGATGAACTCCTTTAACTTGACCTTATCTGTGAAGCACTTTATCTGCCCTTCCATTCTAAATGAAAGTTTTGCTGGATAGAGCAATCTTGGTTGTAAGTCCTTGCCTTTCATGACTCGGAATACTTCTTTCCAGTCCCTTCTTGCCTGTAAGGTCTCTTTTGAGAAATCAGCTGACAGTCTGATGGGAACTCCTTTGTAGGTTACTGTCTCCTTATCTCTTGCTGCTTCTAGTATTCTGTCCTTCATTTTTACCTTGGCTAATGTAATTATGATGTGCCTTGGTGTGTTCCTGCTTAGGTCCAACTTCTTTGGGACTCTGAGCTATTTCCTTTGCCAGAATGGGGAAGTTCTCCTTTATTATTTGTTCAAATATCTTTTCCACTTGTTGCTTTTCCTCTTCTCCTTCAGGTACCCCTATAATTCGGATGTTGGAATGTTTAAAGATGTCCTGGAGGTTCCTAAGCCTCTCCTCATTTTTTAAAATTATTATTTCTTCATTCTTTTCTGATTGTGTGTTTTTTTCTTCCTTCTGGTCCACTCCATTAATGTGAGACCCAGCTCTCATTCCATCACTATTGGTTCCCTGTGCATTTTTCTTCATTTCACTTATTGTAGCCTTCATTTTTTCATCTAATTTGCAACCAAAATCAACCAATTTTGTGAGAATCCTGACCACCAGTGTTTTGAACTGTTCATCTGATAGGTTGGCTATCTCTCGTTCACTTAAAAGCATTTGTTCTGGGGCTTTCATTTCTTCTGTTTGAGCCATCTTTTTTTCTTTTTTTGGGGGGGGGGGCTCTGGTCGTGTCTGTTATGTTTGAGGGGTGGAGCCTTATGTGTTCACCAGGGTGGGGCACCCCAGTTGCTGGGTTGTGACGTTGTATGTGGGGGCAGGGTCTGAGTGAGAACAATGGTGCTTGCTCCGCTCTCCGTCGGACCTCAGTCCCTTCCACCGCTTCCCCCAAGCAAACTGGTCCCCTCTGGTGCCAATTCTCTTGTGGGTGGGCTCGTGCACCCCGTGGGACTTTCCAAGGACCTCTCCTATGAGGCTGGGAGTCTCTCTCTATGCCTCAACCCCCACAGGTGTGTTCAATCAGTGCCCCCAGGCTCTATTTCCCAGCGCTGTGACCTTGGGTTGCACACAGTGCCTTGCTTCACAATTGCTGCCTCTCTGGGTCTGTCGGTTGCCACCCTTTGGCCGGGGTCTGCCAGCTGCCGCTTGCAAGCTTAGGGTCCACCTGCTGTGGTCTTGCGTGCCCTGGATGCCTTATGTGCCCAGTCCCAACGCTCTCTGTGCTCTGCACTATGACCCGCCCCTCCTACCGGTCTGGATGAATGGGTCTATTTTAACTTCTTGGTTGTCCGACTTCCATACAGTTCAATTTTCTGTCAGTTCTGGTTGTTATTCTGTTTCTAAATTGTTGTTGTCCCTATCTTGGTTGTGCAAGGAGGCACAGTGTGTCTACCTACGCCTCCATCTTGGTTGGAAGTCATTTCATTACATTTTCTTATCCCAAACCTAAATCCCCTCTTTATCATCATTTGATAGGAAAGGCTGTGTACAGTATGCACACCAGAGCCCACGAGCCCCTTGTGTGAACGCAGGTGAGGCAGCGGGTGGTGCAGCCACAACACCAGGCAAGTAGGTGGGGGAAGTGTAGGGAGGGCCTTTTTCCCCTTGAAGGGGCCAGGATTTTCACTTTGAGGTTTCAAAAAGTCCTCACCCTTCCAGGCATTACCTGTGAGTGCAAATCTTCTCACAGAGTCCACTTTTCTAGGATTTGCCGACTTTCTTTTCTCAACTCTCAGGAACCCCTTGACTCTTCAGGGTCTTTGAATGTAAATTTTCTGGATTAGTAAGTGTCAGTCCATGTGTCCTGTGTCTTTGAACAGAAATCATTCCAAATACTTTACTATGGTTTTGACCTTACTCAACTGAATGGATTATTTTGTTTGGGAGCCTGGGGAGTAGCCCAAGGATTGCAGTGGGTCGGCACTTTGGGAGAAACCCCAGGGGGCTCAGAACAGTTCCAAGTGTCAGCCAGCTTGCCTCCTTGTCACAGAATGCAAAGAAGAACAGGGGTCTGTGGACCTGCAGGCAACTTAATGAGCTGCTTTCTTCAAAATGAATAAGTCACATGCAGACACAATCTTTTCAGACAATGCACAACACTTTCTTAAATGCCATAAAACTCTACCTTTTCTCCTTCTCTGCCATTATCCACGTCCTTTCATTTCTCCAGTAGTATTCAAACATTGTCTGTTGTTTGTACAGCTCTAACACAATACATTCCTGCAGCCTGCCCTTGTACCTGGTTGATACTGAAGTTGCTAAAATACGTAGGCGCTGCATCCCTCACCATCTCCAATTTTTATCCAAAGCTCACCTGTGAGCTAAGAGCACTTTTGATGATATAATGGAAGGGAACAGTTCCTCCATAGCTTCCCTGATGTTTCACTTTTTCACTGAATTGCAAGCACAGGAAATATTTGAGAATTAGAGCTTTAGTATTCTGAGGATGATAGTCTTGTGGAGTGCTATGTCAGTCACTAAGCTGTTGTCTCAGCTTGCAGACCCCTCCTGTTCTCTGTGATGCTGGGGCTGGGATTCTGCAAGCTTCATTTTTTGCTTTTCAGGCTGATACCCAGTAGGCTCTACCAACAGGGAGCACTAGATGGAAACTACAAAGCTGCAGGAGGAAGGGACTTTCTCCAGACCCCCTCCCCCACTTTTGCTTCCTGTGGGCATCTCTCCAACACTGGTTCCTCACACTGGCGGTGACAGTTCCTCCCATGGAGGCAGCTGGATCCTCACTGTAGTTTTTACAACATGTGCAAAGCCAGCTTCATCCTGCCCCTCTGAGAGAGACTCCAGCAGCAGCTACACCAGTACCTGTTCCTAGAGCTCTGAGTTCCAGGCACACTGGGCCTCCGTCCAAGCTCAGGGCCCCCAGCACTGACTGGCCAGCATGCCCTCCTCGGGGCTTGAGGTCTCAGGTCTGGATCCCGTCTTTCTGTGTGCAGCTCAGAAACACCAGCATCGGTGGAAGCTCTCACCCTCTTGTGTCTGAGGAAACTAGCCTTCCCTTGCTGGAGAACTTTCTCATTAAATGTACCATGAAATGAAATTCTTTAATAGCATATTATTTTCTGAATAATGTCTTGTACCATAAGTTGAATCATTGAGGTAAGAGTGATAGATAGAAAATCAAAATAATCTTAGATTTCCTTTGCTCAGGCAGAGCTCCCACATCGCGTCTGGCGGTAGACTCATTTGCCATCCTCAGATAAACCCTGTTCTGCAGTGACCGCCGGACACCACTGCACAAACACTGTGCAGTCCTGAAGGGTCTCTTTCTCGGTGCCTTGTTGCACACTTTGCAGACAGCTGGTAAAAAATGTGACACCTTTGAGACCTTGGAGAAGATTAGATTTCTTCCCAGGCACCAAAGGTTCTATTGTATGTATGTATGTACTTGATGGGTGCCTGTAGCCTTAGAATATGCAAAAGAAAGAGTCAGCCATGCCCTATTTTTCCTGCTTCAAACCAACGGCCTGTGCTCCACCAGGAGGGAAGGGGCAGGTAGCCCTGCAAAGCCCCATTTCGTCAGCTTTTTGTATACGACTGCCCTGCCCGAGAGAGTGCACTTTGAAATGCATTTACTGAGACCTTCACACATGGTTCCAACGGCTCCAGGGTCTGGGGACCCCTGTCATGATGTTTTTGGAAATAGACCAGTCAACCTTCAGAAAATACGTAGTTCAGCCAGACGTTTGTCCATTGAAATCTTTGCCTTCGGCTGAGTGCAGACCCCATCTTTCCCTGAAAACCTCTTCCTCCTCTGCAGCCTCTCTCTGCAGATGGAGCAGGGTGGTGGTCAGTGGCTTTAGCAAAAAGAACCTGAATCCACTGAGAATTTGATGGGTGGTCTTTTCTGATCTCTGACGTCCCTTTGCTGAGGCCTTCTCTTGGTTCATTTTGTTTTCTCCGGAGCCGGAGACAAGGGCTTTGCTGCAGGCAGTGTATTTGGGAGAGGATTCCAGGAGCGAGGAGAGTGAGGCAGGGAGAACAGGCGAGTGTGGAGTGTGCTGTGGAGGTGAGCTCTCTTGGTAGCTGACTCACTCTCTCAGGACCTGTGGGAAGCATGCGGGCAGCCTCCCTCCTGGAGCTCTCTGCCCTCAGAGCTGTCTGCCCAAGGCCAGGGTCTGGAGCATTCCTTTTCTGGCTCCTGTGGCCTGTTGATTGAAGGCTACCTGGAGCTCTTCACTGTCTTGTGCTTCTGGGCAGCAGAGAGTGGGATAGTGTGGGAATGAGGAAAGGTGCAGCACAAGCTGGAGGAGGGGCTGTCACAGCTCACATGGGACTGTCCCCTGCCACTGCGTGGGATAGACATGGGTGAGCAGTGGGCTCTGCAGCCACTGCAGATCAGACCCCTAGCTCCATCGCTGATGGGCTGTGGGATCTCTGTCAGAAAACCAAGCACCATTTTCTGCACCAGATATTATTATCCTTGTGGGGATAATAATAGTACGTTACCTTGCGGCGTGTCATGCTCAGTAAAGATTAGCGATGGTTCCCCAACAACGGGCTCCTAGTCTGAATTATGTCCAGGGATCCCTTTTCTCCTTCAAGGTGAACCCAACTTCTCTGTGTCTGCATATTTCTCTAGGGGAAAGTGGAGCCGTGTGTCAGCAACACCAATGAAAGACACTTTCTCCCTCCTGCTGCATACATCAGGGTGCTGCAACTTAGCTACCCCTCTGAGGGTCCCCACGTGGTCTCCCTTCTGCTTTTTCATCCCTCTGCTTCTCCACCTTCCTGCCCTGTTTGTCCTCGGGGTACAGCGGGGCTGCAGAGCTCAAGCCCTCAGTTTGCCCTCCTGTCTCCTGCTGCTGCTGGCTGTCTCCCTGAAGTGTTGGTGTCACATTGCACTTTCTTCAAAAAGTCACTGCAGCCCACTGTACTTTCTTGCAAGTGCTGACATAAACATTTCTCTGACAAAATCTGGTAACACTCTAACACTGCCAATACTTAGATTAATGTTGACACTTTTGTTGACCCTCTAAATACAGATAAGCTGAAGTGGTTCAGCTATGTCAGCATTCAGGGGCCTAAACTTTCCAAATTGACTACAACCACTCTAGAGTTCACTTGCTGCTGGGGAAAAGTGTCATGTCATTTGCCAGACAGGGGAGTTTTTCCTTTACAGATAAGAGTTATGTAAAAATTAAGCTTCTCCTTTTTTTTGTTTTTTCACCTTGGCTACTTGGATGCTCTGTACATTCCAGTATAGCAGTTATATTTTGCAGTTGTTTTCTGTTATGTTCATCTCTTCTCCTGGATATTTAGTTCTTATTTTAATGATGCTAATACATAGTTCCTTCTATTGTGAGCCGACTCAAATCCTCTTAGAAACAGTGTGTGGCAGAAAACAGTCATGAATTGTTAGAGGGGTCATTGCCCCATGAACACATACAGTCCCTGTAGGTGGTTCAGTCTTCCCAAGTCTGACACCTTTCACAGCCAGGATTTCTAAAGCCTCTTCTGCAAGATGGTGGTCGTTTCCATTCTATTAATTGTTTAATCATTCTGAAGACATGTATTTTAGTTAGGATGTTTTTGGTTCCAGGCTACTGCAAATCCCATCCAGTGCACAGGCTCGAACATCAGACCCAAGTGCTTCATGGACTCCAGGCGTGATCTGACCAAGGTCCTGTCTCTGGCTCTATTTCTCTTAGCTTCTCCTAGCTGGGCTCTCCTCTGTGGCGGGTTTTTCCTGAGGCTGCTTCCCTCAGCAGGGGCGGGGACTGCCAGCCGCCCCTGGTGAAGGCCCGTGCTTTACTCTGTTTGGGCCGCAGTCCGCAGGAGCCTGTCCCTGAACGGGACACCATAGCCAGGGGAAGGGGGTGCTCAGATTGCCTACAGCTGCGAGCCGCACAGCGTCCTCAGGTGCTGCGTGGGAGAGTGGGGTGGGGTGGAGTGGGAAACAGGGAGGGAGCTTTATAGCTCTCTCCACTTGACTAGTGAAAAGGGAACACGGGAAGGACTTTGACCTACCATGAGGAGGACTATTGTAAAGCTGTGTGTGTGCGCACTTATTTGGGATGGACATGCCACGTTTTGCCTTGATGGGCCTGGTAAATTCTATCAAAATACTCATTTTTTTGTTTGCCTCCAGGAAGAATTTGCCTTGGGATGCCTCTAGAATGGGCAAGTGGGAAGCTTCCTGCAACTATATTCCTTATATGTACCATTTCTCCACCACAAGTTTGTAGTTTATTTGTAGAGTCCTTCAACCAATTGATAGCTGATTTGGAATTTGAGTTTCATGCATCAGAGAAGGACAGTTTAGTTCCACATGCCCAGAGAGAGATTGGTGCTTGACTCAGTGTAGCCACTAATTGCTTTACTCCAGAAAGATCCTTAAAGGTACAAATACACTTCTGCCCAGAGTGCTCAGAGGGGGTTCTGGACATATTTTCCTCTTAATTAGCCAAGGAATAGTCCAATTCTTTTAAGAAAACACACTTTTATGCAGTTTGTATATTTTCTGATATCTGGCTGTCCTTTATGTGTGACAGGAGCATTGAATAGAGGGCTATCAGGGTGTAGGGAAGAGAAGAAACCCAGTGCACATGCACACACGCAGACGACTATTTCCTTACCTCCAGCATGTTTTTCCCCTCTGGACTAAAGGTGGAAGGACAATGGCCTCTGTCAAATGCCTTTTCCTGGAGGAACGCTGTGGCCTTCGAGTTCCCTTGCACAGCCGTGGCTTGACCGTGTGCCACAGCATAGGCAATGTTGGGTTCGCAAGTAAATGACCCAGGGTGGAAGAAGGGGCATACCGGCTGGCCGAGGATGGCACATGCCCCAGGAGACAACCGCTGCCATTTCTGAACCCAGACTCAGATGTCTTGAGAGATTGTCTGCTGCTGCCTGAGGCCAGGGTCCCTGCGTCTTCACCAGGATTTGGAGCAAAGCATGAACTTTGGTGGCTTTGTCTTCAGCAAGGAAAACCAGGCCAAGGTGCCTGAAGCTCTCTTTAACAGGAAGGGTGCTGTGGACTCTGGGTGGTGGTGGTGTCATTTCAGGAGTTCTGTCAACTGCTTAACACCTCTCCCCACCCGTCTTCACTTCCGCCTGATAAAGCAGGGAGGAGGAGATCGAAAGGCCATTTGCTGACTCCTTTGTGTTTCTGGTGATGGCACAAAACCACGGAGTGAACCAGGACTGTTTCTTGCCCTGGGAAATGCTGCTGCACGCCCATGCCAGTAAATGCAAGTCCCACCCGGAGGGAGCGGGTTGGTGGAGATGCATGCAGGTGCTTATGTGAGCTGAGTCACGGGCCCCCAAGGAGCACAAGGGGAGCGCCAAGGAGCACAAGGGGAGCGAGGGGAAGGCGGGTGGGGGCTGGGGAACCAGACCAACTAGGGGCTCCCTCTTAAAGCGGTACTATTCAAACTGCAATGTTCAAAGGGTTGTGGATTGATTGGTTCAAAGGCTCTGCACTGGTCTGACTGGGACATGAACCGACTCCAGATTGAAGCTGCAGTTCTTGGGCACTAGGGTGTTGATCAGGGCTCTGAGGCAGAAGCCCCATCCTGTGAACGTTGTGAACCCTGGAATTTCTAGAAAGACCCTCAAGTAGGCAGATCTGCCCAGAAGAGCAATTGCAAACATACACAGTCTGGTCTTTAGCAGAAGCCTGGAAGACGACTGAAAGGCTGTGGAATCCATCCGCGGCTCCGCCTGCCTGCTGGGGATTCAGCCAACTGGGCCCAGAGTCCTGCAGAACTGCTTTCACCTAACTGCTGTCTCAAGGTCAGGCCATCACCCTGACGTTGATGAGGACATTCATTATGTGACACCGGCTTTGCTTTACTGGAACCCTCAGGAGAAATGTGACCTACTTGAGGAAAAGGAAACTGGCACTTCTTAGCGTGAGACTTATTTTTATCTTAAGGACACTGTGGACCTGGTTAAGTGTTTTCTCTCAGTGTTGGAAGTTTCTTAAAACCAGATATCAGTATTAAGCCTGGGGATAGGGCTTTATAGTATGCATTTTTGTATTTATGAACTCCTGGCTTGATTTCCACCCCCCCCCCGCCCCCCGCCCTCTATTCTTGTCTCATTCCTTCTTTCTCACCTACTGTCTGATTCTGTTACGGTGATGCATTTGATGTATCCTTTTAGGTTGCCTTCCAGCGGTGTGCTAGAAACTTTGTGTTTGTTAAATATTCAGGAATTTTGTGAGTCTCTTACTAGGGAGTTGACAGCTTCAGATCAGCCACAATGAGAGCATTTACACCATGGATATAGGCAGACACTACAAAATAGGTCTTTGTTTTTTCCTTTTTCTTCCAGAGAGCTAGTCTACCAGCACACCACTGTTGAAATCCTTTCTGGAAAAAGTGGAAAAGGCGGAGTCTTAATCAATATGCAAAGATATTATGAAATTATCTACCTTACTTAAATATGATATATAGTTTTAAATCTTAAGAGCAGTGGTACTGTTTTGAGTCTAAACATGTTTCAAGAGTAAATAAATTTATAAAATTGTGTTTCATCGGTGGCAAGGAAAAAACAGGATTCATCTAAAATGTGCCTTCCAGTCAGCTTGGCTGCTGTGTATATAGCTGTTTTGCAAAGTCGTCAGCACATACAGATGTGACGGTGACTGTTTACACTTGTGCTGATCACATTTTAAGTGGTACTCCGGCGGAGCTAAGATTTTGGTAAATCTAGCAGTATTAGAAGCAGGCTGATATCCTATTCAATGTGGGATGGTTGCTAAGGGACCAGTCAATGCAAATTAGAAGTAATAATAGCACTGGTTTAAAAGGGCAAAGTTTTAGGGCTGGGAAGGGAACATGACTCCCGACAGAGGACCGGGTTTTTGCAGTAAGGAGTGTGGATGCTTGCCACACCGCTCTCCTTTCTGCCTCTGCCTTGGGCCCGAGAGCCAACGAGGAGTGGGGATGGAGCAGGAGACAGCAAAGCTGCAGCCACCTCGGGCTGCTCTGGCCTCGGCTTGCCCTGGAAGAAGTTCAGAGAGCCACAGAAAAAAAGTTTGTTATCCAGAGTTGGCAACCCTACAGTCGTAAACTTTGGCAACAACAGGAAAGAGAAGCAAAAAAAATCTCTTGACAGTCAAATAGCAACTCCTGGGCCACAAACAATGATGCCGGATACCGGAGAGAGCTGGGAAGTGCCCCCAGCCTGAAGATCCCCAAAGGCACGGCACCGACAGGGTTCACTGACCACAGAGGAGCTAATGGTTGCTGCATGTATGGCCTAAAAATAAAGTGCTAATAAACACTGCCCTTGATTTAACCCATTTAATTCTCACAACAGAAGAAGAGACTGCAGAATGGATGGGTCGAGTCGCTTGCCCGAGGGGCTCAGCGAATTAAGAGAAGGAGCCAGGATCCAAGGCTCTGCTCTCAGCTGCTCCGGTCGAAGAGGAAGAAGGCTCTGTGTGCATGGTGAGGGTGTGAAAGGCAGTCGTCTGGCAAGGGGACAGGTAAGTGAAGAGCAAGGATGTAAGTGGCATGAGGGGTGGGGGCAAGACAGGGTCCAGTGCAGGAGACCTACAGCCTTGAACCAGGAAGAGACAAAACCCTAGAAAACCTAGACAATCTGCCGTTGACTGGCCAAATAGCACCATATATTCAGGCCATTGCCGAGCCTCCATACTGTTGACTGCAGCTACCGCTGTGGGTGTGAGGGGTTGGGGCATTAGTGGGAAAGCTGGCCAAGGCCTGCCTCTCCCTTCCTGTAGTTAGTGGTTCTGTGTCCAGGGAGAGCCCGTGCTGGCTTAGGGCGGTTTCTTGAGGAGAACATGCTGAGCTACCTTTTGGGGGTACTGACCTGTAATCCAAGGGGTGGATTGTCATCACATAGGGAATCCTATTGGACAGTGGGCTGGGACAGAGATTTCAAATTCCTGAGACAGTCAGGAGCAAATCTTAAAAACACTAAGCTAACCCTTAAAGGAGAAAGGGGAATCTGTGGAACTGGAACAGGACAAATGCTGAAAATTTGGGTGGATGAGCACAGCCTTGGTCCTTCCTTGTGAACTCCGTCCGTCTGTTTATTCCTGAAGACTGCAACTAGTTATCAAGACCACCAGCACCACCACATTCTTTATTAGCGGATAAAAACCTTTGTGGATCGATGGTCAAGTACGGCAGGTCCTTGAATAACGTTATTTCATTCAATGTCATTTCCTTATCATGTCTAGGAGATGCCTTAGGAACTTAACTCTTGTTTATATCAATTAGCCTATGGTAAAATTGTTTTATTGAAGTCTTTTAGCTTAAAGTCACAGAAGCTATCGGTGACGTGAAGTGAGGCCTTACTGTAATTATAGATTAAACCACCACATAAACACCAGGTCCAGACCTTGCTTTGTTGGAGGAGCTCTTGGCTGCTCAGTGGAAGGAGCGCTGACTTCTGCTGGGTGACTTTGGTGTTTCCAGATTTAACAGCACACGAAAGCGAGCTCTGGCTTCTGTGAAGTGAACTGGAGGTGGCAGCATCCTCCCCCCCGCCCCTCCCCCCACCTCCTCCCACGTAACCCTGTCTTCACCGAACAGTGTTCGCTCCCTTTTTAAAAGAACAGTTGTATGAGATGTAATTTCCATTCCATAAAATTGTATGTTTAAAGTGTACATATAATTCAACGTTTTCTTGTATATTTTGTACATGTACGACAAATCTAATTTTAGAACATTTCCATCACCCCAAAAAGGAAACTCTTTGCCCATTTGTATTCATAGCCCATTCTTACCTGCAGGTCCAGGCAGCCACTAATCTACTTTCTGTCTGAACAATTTTATGTGCTGGCGAATGAAACAGGGGATGTTTTGCAAACACAGCATCTGTCCCACACCCGGGGTGGAGCAAACATAGAAAAATTGACTCTTTTTTGCATGAGCTGATGTTGATTGCCATAAAATAAAAAATTGGTAATTTCACAAATTGAATGTGTTCAAAGATATAATTAATTACTTATTGCTTATCATCTTTGAATATATTCTGTCGAAGATAAGAGTCATTGGCTGACTTGAAGGTCCAAACTTTTATATTGCTAGATGACTGCAGAGCTGCCCAGGAAAAGTAGGGGGAGTGTCCTATTTGTTTGTTTGTTTGTTTGTTCACCCATCTTTTCTGCTCTGAAATTCCATGTTGTTGATGTCACTTCTACCCTTGGGTGCACCTCAGGATATGAGCTGCTACTACAAAGCAGACTTTGTGGGGAAATTGGTCCAGTGTTAGAACTGCTCTGAATGTTGCAGATACATTTGAATCTTGCTTGTAGTGCTAGATGGCCGGGTGTGGACCGCTTCCTCTCCTCTCTCAGGTGGAGCCTTTGCTCCTGCAGTTTTCTCCATTCTCTCCTATACTGTCAAGTTTTCCTCTCCGCTGGACCGATTGCATCAGGGTGCACGCTTTTTGCAATTACTGCTGTTTACACAAACCCTCTCTTTGACCTGACTTCCCCCTGGATGTTGCCCATTATCCCCGATTCCCCTTTTCAGAAAATTCTGTGATAGAATTGTCTCTGGTTGCTGTTGCTACCTCTCCTTCAGTTCCCTCTTGAACCCAGTCTGGGCAGGACTCTATCTGTTCATCCACCAAAATGGCCAACAGTGTTGTTGCCAGGGACTTCCGTGTGGCCAGTCCATAGTCGACCTTCAGCCTCTCATAGCTTAACCACCGCATTCGACATGTCAGTCATTCTTGCTGGGAACACTGTCTTCTGGCCTCCGCAACAGCAGTGTCTCTTGCTCTTCATCTGTCTCGCTGCTCCTTATCAGCCTGCTGAGCTGGCTGCTGCAGATCACATCTCTAACATACTTAAATGCTGGAGAGTCCCAGGTCTTGCTTCCCCACCTCTTCTCTCTTCTGCCCGAGGCATCCTCCAGGTGATCTCACACAGGTCAGTGGATATATTAAACGTTGTCTCTGCTGACTTCCAGATTTGTGTCTCCAACCCATCCCATCCTCTGACAATGGAGTTCAAGAGAATTGTCCTTGGAGATGCTGGAAATGTTAGAGGGCCCGATGGGCTCTGGCCTCAGACCTCTTCTCTCCTTTCTCCGCACTTTCTCCCTTGCTGACCATATCCAGTCTCACAACTTGACTTTAATGAAGTCCAGCATATCAGTTGTTCTTTCATGGGTTGTGTTCTCCCATCCAAGTACTAACCAGGCCTGACCCTGCTTAACTTCCAGGATCAGACAAGATCAGGGGCATTCAGGGTGGTATGGCTGTAGACTGGATCATGTTCTTGGTGTTGCAGCGGAAAATTCATCATTGAACCCAAGGTCAAAGATTTTCTCCTAGAAGTTTTATGGTTTTGCATTTTATTACATGTTGGTCTGTGATCTGCTTTGAGTTAATTTTTATGAAAGATATAAGAAGTTTGTGTCTAAGTTCATTTTTTTTAAATATGGACATCCCGTTGTTCCAGCACTATTTGTTAAAAAGACTATCTTTCTCTACGTAATTGAATTTACTTCTTTGGCAAACATCAATTGACTATATATGTGTGGGCCTATTTCTGAGCTCTTTATTCTGTTCCATGGCCCGTGGCTTTCAATGCCAATGCCTCTGTAACCTACACGTCAAAGCTGGACTTCTCCCTGACATATACCCACTGCCTCCCTGGCCTCTCCACTTGAATGCCCAGTAGACATCTCACACTGAACACATCCAAACTGAGCATGCTCTCCCTCCCCCCACCCAATCTGCCCTTCCTCCTCCCGTCTCAGTTAATGGTAACTTCGTCTTTCCTGTTGCTCGGCTCAAAGATCTTGACTTCTCTCACTCCCCCACACTTCTCAACAAATAGGGCAGGACATTCTGTTGGCTCTACTTCAAAATGCATCAAGAACCCGACCAGTTCTCACCATCTGCATGGCTGCCCTGCCGGTGAAAGCCGCCATCATCCCTCTCCTGGGCCGCTCCGCCGCTGCCTAGCCGGTCTCCCTGCTTCTGCCCTTGCTTCCATATGGTCTGCGTCATGCAGCAGCCAGAGGGGTCCTGTCTAGGTCGTATCACATCACTCTTCTGTCCAGTTCCCTCCAGTGTCTTCCCATTGGATTCGGAGACTTTCTGGTAGCCTCTACGGTCCTTTATCACTTTTTCTTCCCTCTCACCTCTCCAACCTCACCTCCTACTGCTCCTCTTGTTTACTCTGCCCTACCGCCCAAGCCTCCTTGCTGTTCTCCAAACATCCTGCACAAGCTCCTGCCTCAGGGCCTTTGCATCAGCTCCCTCTGCCCTGCGCGTTCTTCTCCAAGGTATCCACGGACCTACCTTCTCACCTTCTTCGTGAGGCCTTTGCAGAACCACTCATTTTATCCCTTGCCGCTGGCACTTTTTATCCCAATTACCTTACTCAATCACTTCTCTTTCCCTTCCCTTTGAATATATCATTTACTTATTTGTAAGTTCCATGACAGTAGGTTTGTATGTGTTTTCTATATTCCCAGGACCTCAGTGTTTGTTGAGTGAATGAATGATTGGAAGAAGGGAAGACTGGCATGTCATTCTCTGCTCTGGTGTTCATGTATGCAGCATGCTTGTTGGGTAGGAGGCTGAGAACCTATGAGAGCTGCCGTGGTAAAGAGTAGAGCAGCTCAAAGGCCTGCTCTTTCTTGTGGCTGAAATGGTGGAAGTTCCCCTGGGTTGTGGTCATTGAGTTGCTTACTGAGCCAGGCAGGTAGAAACGAGGAAGGTCATGGAGGCTGGACCCAGGGTGAGGTGGGAAGAGACTGAGTGTGGCAGGCTTTCCACAGTCCCAGGTGAGGGAAGGGCACAGTGGGGAGGTCCTGCAAGCCTGGAGGAAGCTTGTCTGAGTCCCTGGAGACAGCCAGCATTTGGATAAGCCCCTCAGATGATACTAACAGTTAGCAGGGTTGCCCTTGAGGCATGTACAGGGGAGACCTCTTGTCCAGCTCCTTCCAGCCCATGCTTCTGCATCACCCACCCCTTGCCCCCAAGTGCAGACCCAGCAGAGGGAGGGAAGAGAAGCAGGGGCTCCAGGCAGACTCCTCCACACTCCTGACACCTCAAAGGAGCCTGGTCAGATACGGGGAGGGAGCGTTGCTGGAGGCTAAAAAATGGACCATGCTGAGAGTAGGCCTGAGCTCTGCTAGAATGTCACTGAGGGAGGGAAAGGGGCCTTTCCACTGAGCGTGGCTGGCGGCAAAGATTATGGAGGATGACAATGTGTTATGTTAGCTAAGTGAAGCATCTAAGAGAAAATAAACAATGTTTAGAGGACTGAATTTACAAATCTCAATCCAGGAAGAACAGCTTTTGCTTTAAGAGCTTCATTCAAGTAAAGAGGAATAAAAAAGCAGAAAACATAATTCCCTAAAAATATTTCAGATGTTGCCCTGGGTTTCTCCAGAATAAAATGTAACGCACTGGGTTAATCTGGGCAGGGAAACACTCTAAGGGCTGCAGGCCTGGTCTCAGCCCCACACTGTCTAGTTCCCCCTGGGGTGTCCCTGCCACCGCCAGAGAGACGCCACTTGACCTGAGCCCCCTTCTCACCCAGCGTATGCTGGAGAGCCCTGGGTCACAAAGTCATAGAATCTCAGAGCCGAAAGGCATGAGTTAGTTCAATTCTCCATAACACACAAGGTGAGGCAGGCTCAGAGAGCTGGGTGGTTTGGTCAGGATTGCACAGCACACTAGGGGTTGTCATAAGCAGAAACCAGCACCCAACGTAGCCACATTCTGATCCCTAGAACCTCCTAATATGTGGCAAAAGGGGCTTTTCGATGTCATTAAGTTAAGGATTCTGAGATGGGGAGATTATCCTGGGTTATCCATGGATCATCACTGGGTCTTCATAAGAAGGAGGCAAAGGGCCAGAGTTAAAGGGGAAGCTGTGATAGCAGATGTCAGCAATGCGGCCAGGAGCTGAGGAATGCAAGTAACTTCCAGAAACTGAAAAAGACAAGGAAACAAACTCACCCCTGTAACCGCCAGAGGAAACGCAGCTCCACCAATACTTCGATTTTAGCTCCGTAAGACTCATGTTGGACTTCTGACGTCCCGAACTGGAAGAAAAGAAATCTGTGTTGTTTTAAGTCATTAAGCTAGTGGTATTTTGTCAACAGCGGCAACAGGAACCAAATCCGTTGGCACAGGCAGCGCGAAAGTGCCCGGCTCCTGGCTCCCGGCTCCCGTTCCCCTGGCCTTTCTGCCACCGTTCTGAACCGAAGATGGAGCACAGCGACACTTGAGTAGGCTGGAAGTCCCAGGTCCTGGCATGAGCCCTGTGCTGTGATAGAGGTCTGGCAGGTGACAGAAGATCTACCAGGCAGCAAAGGCTCTCTCCAAAATGTATGGCCAGCTCGGGCGTGATTCAGACAAGGACAGCCACCAGCGTTTAGAGACCTAGTATCTAGGGTGGTCAGTGCTCAAACACTGAGGGAGGCCACTGAGGGCTCTCTGCCCAAATGTTAATGGGACCCTGGACTTGGGGTCAGGAGGCCCGCTGGAGCAGAGGCAGCAGGACCGCAGCCATGGAACATTACCCATGGGCCAGAAGCAGAGCTGGGTGTGGAGGGCTGGCCGTGTGGGCCTCAGAGTTTTGTGACAGTCACTGGCATTAAAGGCAGTGAATGAGACTTGGGAGCATGGAGTAGTCAGCCACGGCCACTCAGCTCGAAGCAGGGTGTGGAGGCCGGGTGACCAGAATCGCCTCCCCTTCCAGTTTGGACTGCTGAGGTGGGGCTGGTGGGGGCATAGGGAGGAAACATCAAGGAAGGCAGCTTTGGGAAGCCGAACAAGACAGAGACAGCTGAAACGAGGTGAAGACTGATATTTCCCACCATTGTCAGAGCTGAATGTTAACAGTCACAGCAAACTTGTAATGCGAAGTCCCGCTGTCACTGGACTATGGCTGTAAGATAAGATCACGTCTCCTTTTAAATGCCCAGATTCCAATAGCTCAGCAGATTTTTAACCGTGGCTGGGTACTGGAATGACCTGGAGGGTGTAGGGCCCTACACAGCAGGGGTCCTACCCCTGACTTGACTTGTCTGGAAGCAGCCTGGCACTAGGATTTGTAGAAGCCCCACTAGCTTGCACGTTCATTGAATCTCTCCAGCTGTCTCACAGCCGAGCCAAAGGGGCCTGCTGTACATGCTCACTTGAGCTTGGGGCAGAACCCTCCACAGCCCTTGGCACAGCCTCCAGCACAGCCTCTTGACCACGGCGCTGGGTCTCTGCCTCCCACTCTGGGAAGGTCTGGCCTCAGGAGACACTGCTTTCCCTAAGCTGCAGGCTTCAAGCATCAGGCAACCCTCGTGTGAGTCCCCACAGAACAGCTGATGTAGTGCAGTGCACCCCATTCCATCCTGAGGTCCTGGGCCAGTGCGGGAGAAGTGCCCCTGACAGCACCTGACAAGTCCTAAGGATGAGGTGGCTCACGGGCTTCACAGGGCCAGGACTGTCCTCAAGAACCCACACAGGGCCACTCACTGGAGTGGCTGCCAGGCTGTCCCCTGCCCAGCACACCCCAGCGCTCCTGGTGGCTGTCCCTCATGTTTTTCTCACCCAGCTCTAAGGTCTCAGCTGGGGCCCCATTTCCGGCCCCTGGCTGATCAATAATGGGAAGGACCTCTATCGTGTTCTATAGAGAGAATAGAAAGAAAATGCTATTTGGCATCATTTCAAATGAACATAATTTCCTTTAGCATGATTGATAAAAATTTCCTTCATCTGGAACCACAGACCTCACCAGGATGAGGTGTGTTAGCTGCATCGAAACGGGATCCCATATGCTGGGGCTCAGAACCCACGCAACACAGGGACACGCTCCGTGTGGGTAATGTCTCACAGGTTTCTGGCTCACAAACACTGAGATGCTGATAAAAATTTAGCAAAAAAGAGAAAGAGTGTGTGGTACGTTTATAATCATGTGAGCTTCATTATCAAGACTATTCCTGATGAGGGAATGTTCGTTCTGATGAGGGTGGATGAGAACTGAATCTTCTGTTTCCAATTTTACACCTCTGGTGATTCCAGGAATTTCCCAAAGACCAGCTACTGGCTCTGTGCATTTCAAACCTTGCTTCCCCTCCTAACCACATACTCCTGTTGCTGGGAGCCCTAAGACATGTTCACGTGGCAATGCGGCCGGGGGTCCTTAACCTTTATGGCCAGGCCAGGGGAGCTGCCCAGAGGTGGTGGGGACGTGCCTGGGAGACATTCTAGTACCAAGGTGGCTGGCAGGGCCAGACCTACACAGGGAAGCGACTGCAGACCCACCAACTGGGTCATCAACATTACTTCCCTTGTTCAACTCCCCTAAATGTCATGGCCATCCCATCGGCATGTAGCCTGAACAGGTGTGACATAGGGGAGTCTGGAGTGGACTTAGTCAATGGTCTTAGTCAATGGTGGCTGAAAAAGCATACTTCTAGATGTTTTACAGAAATATGTGACCATGTGTCCGGGGTCTTCGAAGTGACCTGGCTGGAGAGGGCCCGAAGCTGGGGCTGCAGAGGCGGGTGCAGACTGAAAGGCACCTTCCACAGACAGAGCCGCGCTGCCCTCCTGCTCTTTGCTTGCACATCCGCTTCTAGAGGTGGGTCAACCTCCCGACCTGAGGAAGGGGGGACTGGTTTTACACTTGAATAGCCAACGGCCATTGAGAATGTGCTTCCTAGAAGGGGCACTGCCTCAAAATTCAAGACTCCACCCTCTGGGAGGCAGAAGATTCCTCAAAACTGTTAAGGTTTTCCAGTACCTATTCATTAAGAGTTCATTTTTTTCCCATCCAGAACTAGTCCCTCCCCTTTTTATATCTTCAAGGACACCTGGCTGATTTTTTAGTTATCTGGTGTCGGTCGCCAAATTGGTGGTCTGCAAACTGGAATCCACAGTTCCTGGTGACAGTTTTTAAATGTTATATTGAGTGAAATGGTGCTGGTGCTCTGGAAAAGTTTGGCAGTTTTATATAAAACAAAACATACAATTACCTTATTACCTAACACTCACTCTTAGGCATTCATCCCCGAGAAATAAAAATTTATGTTTACATAAAAACCTGTATACAAATGTTCATAGAAGATTAATTTTAATAGCCCAAAACTTGAAACAGTCCAGATGTGCTTCAACAGGTGTGTGGTTAAACACACTGCGGTGTAGCCCAAACACAGACTACTACTCAGCAATGAAAAAGAACAAACTGCCGATACACACTGCACTTTGGTGGGTCATTAGGGAATTATAGGAGTATAAAAGCCAATCCCACAAAGATGCTGTGATTTAGATAACATTTTCGAAGTGACCAAACCATGAAGATGGAGAACAGGTGAGTGGTTGCCAGGGGCTCAGGGGTGGGTGCAGCACAGGAGGAGATGTGTGTGGTTACAAAAGGGTGTCCTAGGGACCCTTGTTGTGATGGAGCTGGTCTAGATCTTGACTGCAGAGGAGGAAACTACACGTGATAAAATTGCATAGAACAAAACACACGCAAAAATACAAATGTAAAGTGCATGTCAGACTGATAAAACCAAAGATAGGTTTTGTCATGGATGTTGTCAGTGTCTGTTCCGTGGGTGTGGTATTGTTACACTGCAATAACGTCTCATAGTGCAGTTCACCATCGGGGGACCCGGATGGGGGTACATGGGTATCTCTGTGTTATTTCTTGTAACTGCATGTCAGTCTACAGTTACCTCAGAATAAGTTTAACTTTTTAAAAAGTTACATGGATATTTTGATGGCAGTTTTTAGGAAAACAACTATCAATATATTCTGGATGATCTGTGTGACCCCTTTATAGACTTTAACTTGGTCCCCTGTGGCCCATTAGTGCTTTCTTTGGCCTGAGTGTTTATTGCCAGTCACTTCGCATCAGTAACAACCACTAGGCAAGAAGAGAGTCAAGGACAAGCCTCCCCAACGAGCAGGTCGAGGGACAGGCACATGGTACAAAGCGAGGAAGATTTTGCAAGGCAAGAATGAGAGAAATTTTTATGAATCTCCAGTTTGGCTTTATTATTATAATGCTACTTAAATACATGTAAGCTCATATACAGCTATAAAGCCAAAACAAATTTCCAACTGAATATAATAAAATCTACAAAACCCATAAAATTCAAATTAGTGGCATTAATTTAATGCAATGAATGATGCTGTTGTGCCGAAACCAAATTGCTGATCATAAAGCACAGCTGACGCACTGCTGTAGAGCTTGCCTGCTGTCTTCATTTGGAACTGGGATTTCTTTACTTACAACTGGAACTTTCTAGGGACCAGAAAGCAAGTAGGAAAGCCCTTAGACCTTCTAGAATAAAGGTAGAAAGGACCCCTCGCTCTCTACTTTAAAAACATGCATCTTGCCCTGGCAGAGCCCTGACCAGCCTGGTAAGTTAGTTTTCGGGCCTTTGCAAGTAGGTCCGGGCCGAGGGGGCGGGGCACTTCCGCAGGCTCTCTGCTCCCTGACGACCACAGAGAATCCGAGAGTCCCAGTGAGACTGGAAAACTGTGAAAAGCAAATACAGAAACAAGTATTTCAACAATTGAGAGGGGAAGACACAGAGCTTCCGAGAAAACCGCAGTATGACTCCACAACACAATAACTAATGTTCATGACAGTGACCCTGAGCAGTGAATGAAGTGTTGAATTAGGTTGAGATTCTCAGGTTTAGGAAAAAACATCCATCTGACCTTTGTGTGTTTTTGAGTCCTGGTCCTTGAATGAGCAAGCTGACTTCGGTTAGCTCTAGACCTCTGTATATGGGGACCTTCCTTCCCAGCAGGGACTCGTGTGTGTGTGTGTGTGTGTGTGTGTGTGTGTGTGTTGGGATGAGGAAGGGAGAGGGAATTCTATGACATTCAGAACAAATGGCCTCCTCACACTTGATTAACTGTGCCCCCAATACCCCCTGCACTCAAGGCTGCTGTTAATTGCCCCCATTTCAGGATTTGGAGGCGGCATATCCAACCTTCTGAGCTTTCACCTGCACACCTCTTCATGCCTCTTCTGACAGATAATTATGGCTGAGTGTGAGCATCAACAGGAAAGCAGACCTCTTATCTTCATGCTGGGCACTTAAATGGGCATTTAAAGCAAATTATTAATAGCTGTACTCAAGAAAATGAGATCAGCAGAAGCTTCTGAGATATTGACATATTGTGACTGTGGAAGAAAAAGGGCATTTCCATGACAAATGGGGAGACTTTTATGAAGTAATTAAATATTAATTTATCCAACAAATATTTATTACATACCCTCAATATTCAAAATATCCTAGTAGGAACCTCAGGGTACCCCAAACCATACATGATTCAGTTCCGAATCTAATGGAATTTGCAACCAGGGGTTTTTTAAAGAGATTTATTATTTAAAAGACCTGCAGTATAAAGAAGTATCAAAAATATAGTTCAATCTTAACACTTGAGGAGGTGAGAAATGGGGGCATCTAAGGAGAAAGGACCCCTGAGCTGCCCCTGGAAGGGTGGGTGGAGCAGTGATGGGCAGGAGCAGGCAAGAGGGCATGCCACGTGGAGGGGGTGGTCTCGACAAAGTCCTAGGGGAGGGAGGTGAGGTAGCAGTCTGGACTATGAAATACTGATGGAGTAGTAGCTGGAGATAAGCTGAGACAAGACTGGAAAGCATTTTCGAGTGACAGGCTAAGGAGTTCAGCTTTACTCTTTGGGGATTGGAGTGACTAATAGAGGTGTCTGAGGGGGGGCGGTTGGAAAAGGTTAGAATGGCCTCCAGCTAGAAGGCCTGTGCGGGTGAAAGGACTGGAGAGGGGAAGTGGAGATCCTTTAGTTTCAGGGAGCCTGGCGAGACTGTGCCCAGTACATTCTGGAGGAAGGTGAGCTTCCCTGTTGGTCAGAAGAGAGCAAGACAGAAAATAACAGTGTTCGGTAAGGTTTTATGGGTTACAGTAAGGAAGGGGAACTCAGCCTCCAAGACATACTCTGCCCCAAAGGGCTTCCCCAACTTCAGTGTTTTCAAACTAATCTACAAACTCTGTCTTATCTGCAGGTTGACATTTTGCAATTTTGAGCTGTTGCCATAACCATGTGATTTCACAGGATGAGCCTTGAATCTCCCCAGAAGGTAACCCAAACCTGGCGGTGAGTCCCAAGCCTGTTGCTGGAGTTGGTCAAGACTCTTCTCACAGGCTCAGAGTGTAGCTGGCACCCAGTACAAGCACAGCAAATGCAGAAGTTTGTAACTGTGGTTTCCATGAAAGGCCTAGCTCAGGCCAGACCTTCATTTATTGGTTTGTCCATTCAGCTGAGTGTGCTGAGCCCTGCTGTCTGCAAGGAGCCAGGCCACCTCAGTGTCCACCAGCCGCAGTGACCTTCCTGCTCTCTGAAATCCTGCTCTCGGGAGCATGCGTGGTGCATCCTGGTTCACTTCACTGGCAAGTCTGTCCTTCCGAAAGTGGAGGCAGTAGAGGTTCACCTGTTGGGCGAGACCCAGACAAACCACCCGGGAGGAGTGGATTGAGGGTCACCTTTGTGGGGAGCCTGGGGAATAAGCCATCCTGTCAACCTCTAAATGTGTCACCAGGAAGAAAAGCGCTGCTGGTGCATATGGCAGCAACAGTAGCTAGTACTTGCCGGGTGCTCCATCTGTGGCTGTCACTCCTTTAAAGACAGAGAACCTTGCCTCCACAGGGTCTATGTAATGTTTCCCAGCTTACACAGATCGTAAACTTGGTTTGAACCCACAACAATTGGGCTCCAAAGCTTAGGCCCTTTAGATATGAAGTAGGATTGCATTTGGGGGGCTTCACTGCCTTATTTCCAATGCTTAGCACAGGGCCAGGCACACAGTAAATGATGATGAATTAATAATAATGTGAAATGAATGTTAAATGAATTTGATATATGTTAAATGAATACAGAAGTGAATACTTTCCTTAAGTAATAATTCCACTGATAACTTGTGTAAATTTTAACAATTTTGTGGTTAGAGCTCACTCGCACTACAGGGGTAACAGGAGACCCTGTGCTTCTGTGCCTGCGAAAACCATTCTGTGCGGAGGGCTGGACAGGCTTTCCTCTTCCCATTTGGCAGAGGAGGAAACTGAGGCATAGAAAGTCTAAATGACTTGTCCGAAATCCCGGAGTAAGGGCGTCACGGTGTAGAATTCAAAAGCCTTCTTTTCTGACTTTGAGGTCTGTATCCCTTCTCCCTTACTGTGGCTTTTCTTCTAAATAGAACGGTAGAAGCTAAGGGGCACAGTCTTTCTTTTCTCATTAGCATTCTTTCCCAAATAGATGTAGAAATTTTACCTGTGGGCAGTTCTATTAGATGTCATAAACCACTAGCTCCCACCCTTCACTTCCCATGTGGTCTTCCGTCCTGCTTTGGAAGGCATCTGTGAGCCTCGCACTCTGGAAGCAAGGGGAGAAAACGTATTAGGTTCTCTAATATGATAATAACATAAAAGAAATATATGGTGCCCCAGAGGGAGAGCATTACAAATGGATGAAAAGTGCCTATGTAATGTAGGGGATTTTTTTCTTTTCTTTTCCTTTTTTTTTAGGATGTAAAAATAAATAGAAGAAAAGAGTGCAAATAGCATCTGCAGCAAATGGAAGGCATGGACCTGTTTCACTGGCACTTGAACGGCAGTGTGACATCATTTCTAACATTCCCTACTTTGTCATTTGTCAGGTGGCCCTGCAGTCTCTTGCTTGCTTGCCAGCCTTCAGGAGATTTCTGGAGCTCCCAGTGAACGAGGAGGGCCTTCAGCCAAGTCTCTCCTGTCCGTACTCCTGCAGGCCTTGTCCTCACCACCTCCCTCAAGGTTCTCAGCTGTTCCCTGAAGTCAGACCCCGGGCCAGGCAGAGATGGGTGGTGGCCGAGGCCAAGCTTCTCAGTGTTCCCTCTGCTGAGACCACCAGGCCAGGGCAGTCTGTGTGCCAACCTGGGGCATGTGGTGAGGGGCAGGGAGGGGCCAGGAAGCTCACCTCCCAAGGAAGACCTTTCCTTCCTGGGCTCTGGGCTCTGGCACAGCTCTGTTCTACCCCAAACTCCCATGCACATTCCCCCGAAGGAACACCCTAAATGCACCATCCGTGGGGGACTCTGCCCACTGGCCTCTGACTCTGGTCTCAGTCTGCCCTGCTGGCTCCATCCCAGCCCTGCCCGGCGGGGAAGCTACCAGGTGCTCCATGTAGCCCATTTCTGCCCTGAAGCCCAGCTGCACTCCAAGACTGCTGGCCATTCTTGAAGTAAATTCTCCTCTTGTTTCTCCCAAGTCTTACCCCATTCCAGACTTCACTGTTCCTTTTTTTAAAAGTTTTATTTATTTATTTTTAGAGAGAGGGGAAGGGAGGGAGAAAGAGAGGGAGAGAAACGTCTACTGGTTACCTCTCACACACGCTGCAACCAGGTACCGGACCTGCAACCCAGGCATGTGCCCTGACCAGGAGTCAAGTGGTGACCTTTTGCTTTGCGGGACAACTCCCAACCACCTGAGCCACACTGGTCAGGGAGAGACCTCACTATTCTTGAAGAGGCCCCTGACCCTACACCTGTCACAGTCTCCAGCAGGTACAGACACTCTTTGACTTAATTATGAGCAGTTTTTCTCCTCTGTCCTCGGACTGTGGCCCTCCCATCTGGCAGGTAAGCTTCGAATTTTATTCTAAGCCTTTCTTTCTGATCCCCATTCTCTCTTTACTCTGACCTTTTTGTGTGTGTGGTCAGTGGCACGAACAAGCCAGGCAGCCCATCTCAGCATGGGCATGAAGGAGACAATAAGTTTCCTCCAAGACCATGAGGGTTGGGATTGGGGGTGAAAAGACCCAGGCAGTGAGGGGGGACAGGAGGCTTGTCCTCGCCATCCTGCAACACGACCCGCTTTCCACTGCTCAGGCCCTGGCCCCACTTGTCTCGGACTCGCCGTCCATTCTGGCTGGTTCAGGAGCTTCCCAGCTGCGCCCCACCTCCTCTTGGGCCCACTGCTCCCCCCTGCTCGGGGGGTGCAGACCACCATGACTGCCCCTTTGCCATTTCCTCCAAATGCCTCATGTGGGCCAGGCTGCTGACTGGGGCTAAAGGCCTGGCCCACAGCACCCAGAGGATGTGCCATAGGACAGGTGCAAGAGGGCCCCCACTTCCACTGCTGGTTCCTGGGGATGCTGGAAATCAACCAGCTCTCCTAGCATCGTGCAAACAGGCAGGACATGCACGCATCCACTCTGTTTCCGGGGCTCGCTCATCGTGGCCTCCCTCTGCTGCTCTGGCCGGGAGGAGTCTGAGTCTCCCAGCCCTTGCCTTACCACGGCACTTTGTCCTCAGTGTCCTGACTGCCTGTGTCTCTCAGTTTCTCAAAACATGTCACAGGGCTCCACACATGTTCACGCCCAAAGTGCTGATAAGCAATGGATACCTTCGCTTTCTTAAAGCGAAGTGACACAAACCCACCTCTGCTGTTTTTCAAAGGCAAGGCCACCATGTGCGGAACTCCAGTTTCTTCTGAGTTCAGTCACACTGAGCTAGCCCTCTGAGCCTGGCTGCATGGGCACACAGAGAACATCGGGTGTCTGCACTTCCCTGGGGAGTAGGGATCCCACTTCTCCCAACTCTGGCGGCTCTGTGATAGGTTCTCCTTTCTCAGAGGTCCTGTCCTGGGCCCCTCTTTTTTTTTCTTTTTAAATAATTATTTATTTTTAGAGAGAAGGGAAGTGAAGAAGAAAGAGGGAGAGAAACATCAATGCGTGCTTGCCTCTCGAGCGCCCCTTACTGGGGACCTAGCCTGCAACCCAGGCATGTGCCCTGACTGGGAATCGAACCCGTGACCCTTTGGTTCACAGCCCACACTCAATCCACTGAGCTACACCAGCCAGGGCCAAAGTCTTAAAAAGTGAATGATGTCCAGGAGAGATAAGACAAAAGAGCCCAGAGCCCCCAGAAAGCTCATGCATAAGCTAGAGGGCTGACACACTGCGGTGCTCCAGGAGCTTATGGTGGGCAAGCTCAGTGGAATCAGGAGCTTCTTGGAGGATGTGAGCAGAAAGCAGAGCGAGCCTTCCACAGTGGGCACAGGTGTGAGGACAGGGGCCTCTGGCCTGTTAAAGCCATGTGGTCCGTTTTCTGTTCTGTGCAACCGAGGCAGTTTATTTAACATACAAGGGCCAGAAGACAAGGCACTAACCCTTTTGTCTCCACTGCCATCCACTGATTTTGTTTTTCCTCAAGCCTGCAATATTGAAGTAACTTGCTCTTTTCTCTCCGCCTCCCCCTCTCCCTCCTGTGGCAGGTGTCACATGGTCTGTGCCCTGTCTGCCTTCGATCGTCTCAGATCACACCTGCTTGCAATGTTTTCCCTGCACCACTCCCACCCTGCACTTCCTACCCCCTTGTTCTGCTTTATTTTTCTCCCAAGCACTTCTCCCCTTCCACCATATATTTGCGTTTTCGTTCATATCTAATCTATCTCCCCCAGAATGTGACCTTTATAGGGACTGAGGTCTTTGTTTGCCTTGCATCTGCTGTGTCCTCAGTACCTAGAGAAATGCAGCTACAGGAGCTGCTGCGGTGATATTCCCTGAACGGATCCTTGGATGTGACTAACAGGCAGTCTGGAGGCAGCAGGTGAGGGCTGGTGCGAGGTCCATCAAGGACCCAGTCTCCTTCTTCCTCATGCTCACAAGATGGCTTCCAGACAGCACACCACATTCGGGGCAGAAAGAAGGCAAAAGCCAGAAGCCAAAATTCATGTGCCTACTGTTAGTCCCCATGACAACAGAAAAAGAATAGCTTAAATCCATCATGGTTAGAACTGTGTCACGGGCCACCAGCTGCAAGGAATGCTGGGACATGGCCACTTGGAACCCATCAGGTTCTGCTGGAGCGGAACAGGCAGGAACGAGAAACAGGATGGCAGCCAGCAGTGCCTGGACCACCCTGTGTCCTCTGTTGCTTCCCCCACGACCTGATGTGGTAACCGAGTGCAGGTCCATCTGCCTGCCGCTACAGAAACCAGTGCTCAAGAGGTAGGTCGGTGCTGATGTAAAGGAAAGTGGTTTATTTTCAGGTGCCTGGCACCTGGATGGGGGACTCTTATCTCAATGCCCATCTCCCTGGGAAGATGGGGGACTCATGTCTCAAAGCCTAGCTCCTCATCTTGTGGAGGCAGAGGTTTTTTATAAGGAAGGAGGAGAGGACAGAACAGAGAGATAAGGGAGGGGGTTGAAAAGTTCTTTCTGTGCAAACCAGCACAGTTCATGCTGATGAGGACAGGGACAGGCCAGTGTGCGTCATCCTGGTTAGTCATCCTGGATTCACGTCATCTTGACTTTATGTCATCCCAGCTCCACCGATGAAGATCAGCAAATCTCCCTGGGATGGGATGCCTGGAGGTTGGAGTCTGTATCTTTTAAAGTTAGTTTTCCCAGGATTCGTATACAAACATGCTGTTCATCTACAAGCTACATATTAGTCAGAGTCAGCACTTACAGAAACAATTCAAAAGAGTGGTGGGGTGGGTTACAATTTCCCACTGATACAGTTTTCCACTGTTACAATGTGGTCCCGGATAAGGATCGCCTGGCTTACGAAAGGAGTTTGGGGGATAAAAATCTTATTGCACAGACTCAGATACAATGGTGAGTATCTAGGCCATCAGGGAAGAACCCTTGTAAATCTTTTTGAACACATAGGCAGGAGAAGGGATTTTTTTCCTTTCTCTTCAAAACTGTTTTAAAGTTTCTGTATAATGTGGGCATGATACAAATGTACCTCATTTTATTGTGCTTCACTTTATTGCAATTCACAGATGTTGGCTGTTTACAAATGGAAAGCAAGACTCTCCACCAGCAAAAAGATCACACCTGGCTTTATTGCAGTGGTCTGGAACGAAACCCAGACCGAAGTGCCCCTGAGCTATGTCTGCATTGTTACCTCTCTTCCTCCCGCTTGGTGACTCTGTGGAATTCTTGTCTTCTTTCGTTGGTAGAAAACCATGTGGTATTTAATTTGTACACTTTGACTTAATGTCTACTCTTGCTCAAGCTTTCTTGAAAGATGGGTTGAGC
Organism: Tonatia bakeri; assembly: GCA_004024845.1. Classification (NCBI taxonomy): domain Eukaryota; kingdom Metazoa; phylum Chordata; class Mammalia; order Chiroptera; family Phyllostomidae; genus Tonatia; species Tonatia bakeri. Next base: position 29,732 of record PVIA01009694.1, on the reverse strand, counting down.
AAAACTGAGGGAAGCTAGAAGTCAGCTGCAAAGCCCATGGTTTCCACAAAGAGCTCTCAGCCCAGAGGGACTCTGGAGGAGGAATTTCAGTAGGTCAACTTTTTAAAATGTTTACATTCTGGACATACTTCATTTTATTTTGTAAGAAAAGCCATGAATGACTCACCAAAAAGAATCCACATAAAAAATGATATGTAGGGACTTTTGAATAAAAATCAGCCATAAATAAGCAATAAATCCTCCATGGGCCCATTGGAAATGGATAGCAATAATGTTGTGTTTACCGCTTCACTCCCAAAGTGTAGATATTTATTATGATTCAGGGCAATTCATTGTCCTAGTCTGGCATTTATAAAATTCTCATCACAGTATTAGAGTAAGAACCCATTTCCTAGGAAGTATTGTTATAATAAACTGTAATTAGTGGCTTGTAAACAGCTGTAATTCATTTTTTTGAAAAAGTCCTGTGGACAGCTAAATATTTGTGTGCCTATGCGCTCTCGGAGCGTTTCCATGAGGCCTGGCAGCTCACCTGGAGCGCAAGGTACCCACACAACTCCAGGCAGGGACCGGTGCTGGACGCCCCAGGCTGCCCCGCACGGATACTGCAGTTGTTTCCTGTGTGGCGCCAGGGCCGCGCCAGTCTCAGCACCCAACCCCGATGCCAGCCTGTGGTTTCAGTGTGCTGGCTTGGACGCCCAGGAAGCCGGGTTCCCCAAGCCGAACCCGGGCGTCTCACCATGAAGAGGAAGCGGGGCCGGCGCCCACAGGCCGGGCTCACCTTGACATGGTGTGAGACCTCGGGCTACAACACGGGACCCGGGCGCTGCTCCGACCCCTCGTGTCTTGTGTTGCAGCCGGAGGGGCGCAGGTCAGCAGCAGAGCCTGCTCCGTCACCCCTGGACTCCACGCAGCGGGACCGCGCGGGAAAAGCCCTGCCTGGGCCCCAGGTGGGTGCAATGCCCCGAAGAGCGGCCGTGGGCAGCTCGGGCCGCCCAGCCCCTCCTTGGTGCGCGATCCGTGTCGGTGCAGGGTTTGGCCACAGCCCTAGTTCGCTTAGGGCAGCTTGTGCCAGCTGCCTGGTGGTGCAGCTTTGAGGACGCCCTTTACTCCTCACGCCCTCGCCCCCCAATCAGGTGACTGAAGGCAGCTGCTCCCCAAACCTCTCCCACTGGCGGGAAAGCCCACCGTGAGGCCTGCATTTGCGACAAGCTCTGCCCTTTTAGATGTTGTCTATTACACCGGGAGTGTTTTCTGCAAGGTCGTAGGTTAAATCTCTACAGGCATCAGCTGGGTCTCGTCGATTGCAGTACTTTCCACTGTGCCGGGAACTCAGCGGGAAATGAAGTCAGATGTGAATTTCAGCAGGGGGGAAGTTCCAACGGAAGACCCTAAACCTGGAGGTGGGAGGCGTCAAAGGGGAGCTTCCTTCACCGTTCCTTGGTCACAGCACTGGAGCGTGAGCTGGGGGCACGGGGCCCAGTGAGGAGCCCAGCCCTTACACCCCCACCTGTGGGCTGTATTTGCAGAGTGTCTGCCACCCGGCATCACCCTTCCACCAGGCCCGATTCAACCTGGCCGCCCACCGCCTCTTATGGTGCGGCTCTTCCATACCTGCCCTGGGTGGTGTATTTCCTCTCTTTCCTCCAGCCGGTGGTGTTCCCAGACCCTGGTCTTTTAGAAGGGATTTACTAGCTTTTCAATGTGATCCATTTGGCGTCTTTTCTCTTTTTGGATGATCTGGAGGGGAGTGCAATAAAATCAGATTGATATCAACGTTTAACCAAAACTGACAGAGAGCCAATGGGATGGCCTGCAGCTGGTACTGGAATTCTCCGACAACTGTCTTTATTTAGGAAAATGCCTCAGGATGGAAAGGGAGATCCTGGAGGTGTGGTTTGGTATACGTCACCAAATCAATACAACATCTAGATTGATTTTGATTAGAAATGAACAAGAACTTTGGGGTAGAGGAGAACAGAAAAGGAAGGGAGGGAGAGAAGAGTGGGTCAAAATGGCAGGGGTTTTATTGCACGATTTGAAGTTGTTGGTGTTGCTGAAAAACGCCTCCTGTCTCCCCAGCATTCACTAAAGTCTGTTATTCCCAGAAAGGCCTGCCTGTGTGAACCGGTTCTGTTGGTTTCTTGGTTTTGGTGGAACTTGGTGGGAGTGGCTGAGTTTCTCATTAACTGCACGTGTGAAGTAGCCTGATGACTCACAAACTGAGCTAATTTAGAAGAAATCGTGGTGGAGAGATGTGGTGGTTAATTTGATGGGTCCACTCAGCTGGGCTGCAGTGCCCAAGTGTTTGGTCAAACAGTGTTCTGGGTGTTTCTGTGAAGGTGTCGTTTTGGACGAGATAAACATCTAAATAGGTGGACTGAGTAAAGCGGAATGCCCTCCTTAGTGTGAGCGGGCCTAATCTATTACTCAAGGCCTTAATGGTACAAAGACTGACTTCTCTGGAGCAAGAAGGAGTTCCGCCAGTGGTCTGTCTGCCTTGGGGCTGGGACTGCAGCTCTGCACGCCGCTCCAGTTTGCCGGCCTGTCCTGCAGACCTTGACTGGTCAAAGCTCCACAATCACATGGGCCAACTCCTTAAATCAATCAACACTCTCTTTCTCTACATATAGCTATAGATGTAAATTCCATATCTATCTATGTCTATATGTCCCTCTCAGTTCCGTTTCTGTACAGAACCCTAATACAGGAGAGGATATCAGATATTCATAGAGTAGAGAATGTGGGTTTGAGACCATCTCACCAAAACTATCTGAGCCAAAGAGACTGCAGACATAAAAGTGAAATCTTATTTTTAAAAATTGATTTCTAGTTTAATTCCAGTGTGGTTAGAGACCCTATTCAGTATGATTGCAATTCTCTAAACTTAATTGACTTGTTTAATGTCCCCATATATGATCTAGATCGGTGATTATTCCATGTACACTTGGAAAGAATGTGCATTCTGCTATTGCTGGGTTGGGGGTGTTCTGTAAATTAAGTAAAGTTCATGGATAGTGTTGTTCAAATTTTCTATATCTTTACTAATATTTCTGTCTGCTTATCTAGAAATTACTGAGAGAAGAGTGTTAAAATATCCAAGATGAAGGATTTGTTTGGTTCTATCGATGTTTGCTGTGTGTATTTGCGTGTGAAGGCATGTTATTGGATGTGTATGTTTAGTGTTGTCATGTACCATTGAATTGATACTTTTATTCCTATGAAGTGTTCCTCCTTTACTGGTGATGATTCGTGTCTTGAAATCCACTTTCTCTGTTATTCACATAGCCACCCCAGTTTTGTCATGATCAATGTTTTTGTAGCATATCTCATTCAACCCTTTTCCTTCCAAGTATGTTCTTATATTTAATGTGTACCTCTTGTAAATAACATATAGTTGGTTCTTAAAAAAAAAAAAAAAAAACAACACCCAGCCCTGGTTGGTGTAGCTCAGTGGGTTGAGCGCAGGCTGCTAACCAAAGGGTCACAGGTTTGATTCCCAGTCAGGGCACAGGCCTGGGTTGCAGGCCAGGTTCCCAGTAGGGGGCACATGAGAGGCAACCACACATTGATATTTCTCTCCCTCTCTTTCTCTTTCCCTTCCCTCTCTCTAAAAAATAAATAAATAAAATCTAAAAAAAAGAACCCCAAATGATAATATTTTTTTATTGGCATGTCTAGTCCATTTACAGTTACCATTATTCCTGATATGGTTCAGTTAAATCATTTTGTTTCTGTTTCTATTTGTCCCCTCTGTTTTTGGTCCCTGTTTCATGCTTTCTCTTGAATTAATCAGGTACTTCTTAGTATTCCATTTTTTCTCTTCTATTGGCTGGTTAGCTATATGCATAGATAGATATATAGACAATAGATATTTGATGACTGCTCAAGGGGTTATAGTATCATCCTTAAGATCACAATCAACCTTGAATTAATAGTATACTATTACACAAACAATATAAGAATCTTACAACTGTATTTAACTCCATTTCTTGCTTGTGTAATTTATGTTGCATATTTTACTTCTATATTTGTTATAACCCCCTCCATTTGTTATTATTGCTTTTGCTTTAAACATTCAATCATTTTTCACCCTGACCAGTGTAGCTCAGTTGGTTGGGCCCCATCCCGCAAAGTGAAAGGCTGCTGGTTCTACTCCCTATCAGGGCACATGCCTAAGGTGCAGGATTGGTCCCCGGTTGAGGCGCATGCAAGGAAGTGGATAGATGTTTCTCTCTTACATTGATGTTTCTCTCCCTCTCTCCCTCCCTTCCCCTGTATCTAAAAATAAATAAATAAAGTCTTTAAAAAATGCAATAGTTTTTCAAAATCTTTTGCTTTTGAAATAATTCCAGGCTCCCAGGAAGTTGCAAAATTAGGACAGAAGATCCTGTATACCCTTCACCCATCTTTCCCCAGTGATAACATCTTACTAACTGGAGTATAACACCAGACCCAGGAAATTGATTTTGCTACAATAACATTAACTGTGCCCTACTCAGATTTCATCAGTTTTCACAGATGACTGTGTGTGTGTGTGTGTGTGTATAGAACTATGCAAATTTACCATAGGTATAGATTGATGTAACTACACAATCAAGATATAAAACTGTCCCATCAATATCAAGGAATTCCCTTTTGCTACCTACCCCTTTATAGTTACATACTCCCACCCTGCAAACAAATCCCTGTCTTCTGGCAAACATTAATTCGTTCTTCATCTCCATAATTTATGCCCTTGAGATCCATGCAATCTGTGTCATGTATCACTAGTGTGCTCCTTTTTATGGCTGAGTAATATTCCATTCCATTGTGCTACAGATTGTTCTTCCATTCACCCACTGAAGGACATCTGGGCTGTTCCATATTCTGGCTATAATGAATAAATCTGCTGTGGACATCTGCATAAAGGTTTTTCTAAGCATAAATTTTCATTTATCTGGAAGAAAAACTCTCAATTGTGAGTGCTGGATCAAATGGTAAGCATATATTTAGTTTATAAGAGACTGCCAAGCTGTTTTCCAGATTGGTTGTCCCGTTTTACATCCCCACCAATAACATGAGAGATTCAGTTTCTCCACATTCTCACCAGCATTTGTGGTTATTATTTTTTTTTACTTTAGTCATTCTAATAGATTCGGGATGATATTTCATTGTAGTTATAATTTGCATCTCTCTTACGGCTAACAATGTTGAACAACTTCTCTTATGTTTATTCACCATCCATACATCCTCCTCGGTGAAACAATCTGTTCATGTCTTTTGCTTATTTTCTAATTGGATTGGTTGCTTTTTTTTACTGGTGAGTTTGTGAGTTCTTTCCGTCATGTACAAGTCTCTTGTCAGGCACATAGTTTCCAAATATTTTCTCCCAGTCTGTGGCTTGTCCTTTCATTCTCCTGTGGTCTTTCACAAAGCAAAAACAAATGTTCTTCATTTTGCTGAAATTTAATTTATTAATATGTTATTTTAGGAGCTATATTTTTGTTGTCATAGTTAATGACTAGTGATATTGAACTTAGCCTTAGGTTCCAAAGATTTTCTTCTCCTTATTTCTTCTAAAAATCTTATCATTTTAGATTTAAGTCTGTGGTTCATTACAAATAACTTTGGATCAAAGTTTTTCATTTTTGTTTTGGCCGGTCACTCCGGCATTGTTTGCTGACTAGACTATCCTTCCTCCAATGAACTGCTTTTGTACTTTCGTCAAAACCCGATTTGTCATGTTTGTGTGGGTCTCTTTCTGCATTCTCTGTTCTGTTTCATGGAGCTATGTGTCTGTTCTTTCCCCGATACCACGCTGTCTTGATTACCGTAACTGTATATATTAGGACTCGAGGTGAAATATGTTGTTATGAAGTAACTTTCTTGCCAGGAATTCTCTGAACGTTAAATAATAGTCTCATGAATTTATCTACCAGAAAAGGCCAGGAGCCAACTTTCTTCATGTTGAAGAAGAAAATCTCAGTCCATGGCGCATGGATCCGAAAGGCAGAGCTGCTAGAAGACGTATTTGTCACCCCAGCCGCTTGAGATTCAAATAATTTCAAATCATTTAGTTCTGGTGACTGCGCTGAGAACTAAGGACAGAGGTTTTCGGAAGTCTGGCCTGCTTCAACACTGCTATGCTCTGCTGTTCATTTGTAGGCAATTCCCTTCACCGACTCAGAGACCAGCCATAGCAAAAATACTTTACTCACTTCTACCATTGTTATGTTGCCTTTCTTAGGCAACATAGTGAGCAAAAATTAAAAGTAGGAAGTGCTTTCTGTATGCTAAGTTATGTGCCAAATGCTTTGATTATACTCAACCTTTATAGCACCTTTGTAGGCTGTATCTTATCACCCCCACTTTATAGATAGGAAACTGACGATCAGTACAAACTCAGTGCAGTGACAATAGAATAAAATTAAAAAAGAGGTCTCTTCATTATGGCATTTGAACTAATGCCAGTAGAGCTACACAGTTCAGAATCCTCACAACCCGCCTTGACCAGCGTGGCTCAGTGGTTTGGGCATCCTCCCGCAAACTGAAATGTCATTGGTTGGATTCCCGGTCAGGGCACATGCCTGGGCTGCGGGCTGCTTCCCCATTTGGGGGCATGGAACAGGCAACCAATTTATGTTTCTCCCCCTCTCCTAAAAGTAAATAAAATAAAATCTTTAAAAAGAAATTCTCACAACCCATCAGGCGTGGCAGCAGTAGAAAGCTATTTTGCCCTGGCCAGATGGCTCAGTTAGTTGGAGCGTGGTCTGTCCGTACACCAAAAGGTTGCAAGTTTGATTCCTGCTCAGGGCACATACCTAGGTTGTGGGTTCAGTCCCCAGCTGGGGTGCATTCGGGAGGCAGTCGATCAATGTTTCTATCCCCCCCCCGCCTTCCTTCCTCTCTCTGAATTCAATAAAAACATATCATCAAGTGAAGATTTTTTTAAAAAAGGAAGAAAAGAAAGCTATCATGATGCCCAACCATCAAGAAGCATCATGGAAAGGCATAAATATATTAACATTTTAAAATAAAGTCTTTCTCAATTGGAGAAAATGGCAAACCTAAAGAAAATTCTTAAGAAATAAAGAGAAAATTACTAGAAATATTCAGCCCAAAGCTGACAGTGCTTCCATAACATTTGGAATTTAGATCTGATTGTGAGTTAAGTTGCAAGGGGTGACAAATTCTGAACAAGTAGCTTGAAACTAAATAAACAGTTGTTTCATCCTACTCCCCAGTAGTTAATTATAGCAAGAACTCTGCTTCCTGGGAAGTATTGTTATAATAAATTATAATTAGTGGTTTGAAGCAGATACTTTCTTCCTTAAAAAAAGATGTGTGTACCACAGTAAAAAGCTTTGTTGGAGCTCTTCTGTTTGCATTAGAAAAGAGCTACAGTAGAAAATTGGTTATTCTTTTGGCAGCTGAGAAAAGCTATCTGTCAGTCAAAACGGTGAGTCAAGAGCCCCGAATATTATTCAAACAGGAGAGAATGAAGGTTGTATTGTAGAATGATCAGGTGTGGAGAGGCCCTCGGAGCCTTGGAAAATGTTCTGCATTGCTTCATGCCAAATGCTAATTGATGGATCTCTGCTGATTGCTGTCGGTTTTAAAGCTGCATTCAGATTAGGCTTTCTCTGCCTCAGAAAATGTGGCAATTAAAAAGTGCTTTAATATAACTGACGATGGGCCCAGGAGCAGCGCGATGGCTCCGTGAGCTCATCCAGAAGAACAGCAGATGCGGGGCTGTCGGAGGCGCTCGATGTGTTAGGTAAACAGCTCCATGCTCCGATTTTTAAACAAAGGCTCAGAGCTTAGTTTGACAGCAGAGAGCTTCCTGCACTCTGCTCTTCTGTTACCTCCCAACCCCTCCTTTTCTCTCTCTGTTGCCTTTCTTTCTCCCTTTTCTCTCGGAGCTTCCTTCCACTGCTGTCAGAGCCCTGGGTTCTAGTTACAATGATGAGAACTTTCTGTGGCTGCCATCCCTGCAGAGAGCTTCACCATATCCAGTCTTCTATGGGAAACTGGACTAAACCTGAGTGGGTAGGGGCTGGAAATTTTGTTTGCACCACCCTTCCCTCCCACTCTGTGCCTCCAAAGGCTCACTTCTGTAGACTGCATCAGCTGGGTGTTTTGCTGTCTGGATTCTGATTAGAACAGCCAGTGGGAGGCACCAGCCCTAGATCAGAGGACATTAAAGGAAAGAGGTGGAGACATTAATTCTCCACCCCTGTGCCCAGCCTGTCTGCACAGCAATCCCAGAAGATCCTTTCATGCAGCTCTCACTAGATTCCAGCAACAGCTCCCCACCCCTTATGCTTTCAGGCATATGACTGACTTCCTTCTATATATGACTTCCTTCTATACCCCTTGGTGCTTCTCTGGCTCCTTAACCTCACCCAGCCTTATGTAAACAGCCTCTTCTTTAAACTCTCTTCAGTGACCCTGTTGAGCAGCTGAGACCCGTCTAACTGATACAGGCAGTGGCTTAGGTCCTTTCTGCAGAAGTGATTAAGACAAGCATCAGGCACCAGGAATGTGTGGGAGGGCCACTTGTCACCTGGGCAGTCGGGTAGCTGTCCTCTCTCCTGCTATGCTTAGGTTCCAAGTTGACAGTGAACCTGTCATCCAGCAGCATTCCCAGGTTCCAGGTTTAATATGTTGTGAGGCCATGATCTTGGAAGGTCAAAAGGAACAAGCAATTGGGGTAAAAGGCTCTTGCTACAGTCTGTTTCTCCTTCCTTTCCTTCCATGGGCTTCTGGACTGAAAGTGGGGCTCACCAGACCTTGGTTTTCTTTCTTCTTTTTCAGTCCTTATCTCTATCCCATTATATTACCCTCAAAATCGCTCTAATGAAGTTAATTGCTTTTTTAAAGTCACCAAGTTCCAGGTCACAGAATCCAGGTAAAACGGCCTCCTTAAAGCTGGTCTTTACTCCCCCTCCCTGTACTCTGGATAATTTATATCCTGAACTCCCGATTCCTGGCCTACTATTTGTGTGTGAGTGTGAGTGTGTGTACATGAACATGTGCATGCATGTTGTATGTGTAAAGATGTGCATCATTGGGAGGTCCATGTTCTCTGTACTCAATTTTTACTTCCTTTGGGGCACAATAAGGCCCCAGCACAGTTCGTAATACGAAGGAGGAACCTCACTCGGTATTTGTTCAGCTCTGTGTCACACAGAATAATGGCCCCCCAAAGATGTGCACATTCTAATCCTAGGAACCTGTGAATATGTTATATTATATGGCAAAGGAGAAATAAGGTTGATGGAATTAAGATGGCTAATTAGGTGACCTTAACATTGGGAGGATGTGATGAATTATCCTTGTGGACCCAATGTAATCACAAGTGTCCTTAAAAGTGGAAGAGGGCGGTGGAAGAGAAGGTCAAAGTAATGTGGTACAAGAAGGAATCAACCTCTTTTACTGACTTGGAAGATGGAGAAGGTGGGATACCAGCCAAGGATTGCGGCAGCCTCTGGGAGCTGGAAAGGGCAAGGAAACCATTCTCCTCTCAAGTTCCCAGAAAGGAGCACAGCTCTGCTGGCACCATGACTTTGACCTACGGAGAACTGAATTAGCCTTAGAACTCACAGAACTGTAAGATCATCAACTTGTTTTTTTTTTTTTAAGTCACTAAATTTGTGATAATTTGTTATTGGAGTAAAACTCAAAATGACTCCACGATGCACTAGGTTTAGGGTGGGCTGTACCTTGTGCAGCAATGGGATTCAACTTACCCAAGGGTTATGGCCAGAAAACCAATGGGTAGAAAGATTGGAGGTCCTTAGACAGAGGTTGAAACCTCTCACCCAAACTATGCTTCTCCCTGAGGGGAACATCACAGTGGGTATGCTGTGGTCTGTGTGTGTGAGTGGGTAGGGGCCAGCATATGGGGGTTGGTGTGCTATACTGGGAGGGTCATTCCTCAGGATGACTACTAACCATGGTACCTGTGAGGACACCTGTTTCACTGGCCCCAGATGATGTCACACACACATATTCATAAGCCCCTCCTCATAGCTATGGCTAAGCAGATGGGGTGGGCACCTGGCCACCCATTTGCAGGCTGTCAATAACTCTGGTGTGATTTGACATAGGGAGAGGAACTGGACTTCCTAGACTTCCTTTCACAATAACCTGAACTGAGAAAGACGAGGGAATAGGGTAATGAGCCACAAAGGAAGGCGAAGCTGTGGAAAGCTAAAGTGATGTGCAAGCCAAAGAGGGAGCTTGCGCCACGAAGCAGCTTACACCCCAAGGCAGTTGGTAATGAATGGAGCAGGGGCCATGTGGTTCCAAGAGAGAGCTGGAAAACAACCAGCTCCTCAGCTGCCCCAGGACCTGTCAGCTCCCACCTCTATTCCCAGGATGCCCACCGCACTGCAGGATTTGCTCTGAACTTCCCATGTGATCACTTTTCCATCATGTGCCAACGGTACTCTAAGAGTAGCAGACCCTTCCAGGTCAGTATTGTGTAGGCCTCTGGTCTTCATGATGAAAACAAGCCGAATGAAAATATGTGTGGGCCCAGAAGTTGACAGCACACCCTACTTGGGACCTGAAGACCACTAGCCAGTGTCAAATGCCTGGAGAGAGAATGGAGGAAGAGGAGGAAGAATGGGGAAGAAGTTCCCCAGCCTCTGTCCCTTTTCCATTCTCTTGTCCATGGTTTCCAAAATGAGGCCCAGCTATCCTCTGTCCTTGTCCCTTTTGGTGTAGCAGGTCTACAAAGTCGGATGCTTACAGGATATGGTAGTGTCATGCTTTAGGGTGATGGTTCTGGAGTCAGCCTGCCTGTGTCTTGATCTTGAATCTTTAAACTGCATGATGTGACATATTGAGCAAGTTACTTAGCCTCTAGCTTACCTCCCGTGTCCTCATTTCTAAGTGGGTGAAATAATAGTACCTATCACAGGGCTGTTGTGAGCGCTAAATAACTGGTCTGTGGAAGTGGTGCAGCACAGTTGCTGGCATATAGTGAGTGATCTGTGTAGTGGGTTGGACTGGAAAACAGTCTGGCAGCTTTCAAAAAGTTAAACATAGGGATACTATATAGGAGACCATTCTGCGTGGCATGGGAAATGTAGCCCAGCTCCCACTCGGAAAGGCCAGTGGAAGATGAGGTCCGGCACGCAGGACCCTCACCCACGGACAGGTTCTCCTGTGGGGAATCAGGCCTGCATTGTACCTAGGCTGCTTTGAGACTTGCTTTTTGCTAACACTCCCTCACCCTGAATTGAGGCAACAAATTTTATTGCATATCTTTGAAGTAACTTCCTAAAATCTACACTAAACCTCCCAAGGAGTAATGTAACCAGTTCAACCACTTTTCCCTTTACATTCGCAAATACCCTTCTTTTTTGATATAATTAGCAACATCCTCTCCTTTGTTTTCTGTAAAAGGTAACCACCTAAAGTGAACCTATACATAGTAAATGAGGACCATCCTCAATGTAATGTGCCCAGAAAAGCAATAAAAGCCTGTCCAGGCAAGGGATGGAGCCAGCCCTCTCTCACTCAGAGAGTGGCCATGCTGTCCCTTTTTCTCCACAGGACTTCTGTTGTCCATGTGAATTTGTCTTGCCCATCAGTACTGTACGACCAGTGTCCCCATCAGTACTGTATGACCTAGCAGTATATATCCAAGAGAAATGAAAACATATGTCTACACAAAAATTTGAACCTGAATGTTCATAGCAGCATTATCCATAATAGCCAAAATGTGGGAACAACTTAGATGTCCATCAGCTGATAATAAGAAAAACAAAAGATGGTATATTCATATAATCAAATGTATCCATATAAGCACAATTTAGAATGAGATCTGGATTTGAATGCTGGTCATCTAATTAATAGGTATATGATCCTGGGCCTGCCAAATGACCTCCTTGAACCTCAGTTTTCCCAACTGTAAAATGAAGACCATGTATTGTATGATTCCATTTATATAAAATATCCAAAACAGGCAGGTCCATAGAAACAAAATGTAGATTATTTGCCCAAGTCAGAGGGGTTGAGGGGAAATGGAGAGTAACAGACAATAGGTATGGGATTTGAGATGATGAAAATATTCAAAATTAGCCCTGGTTGGTGTGGCTCAGTTAGTTGGGCACCATCCCACAAACCAAAATGTTGCAGGTTCAGTTCCCAGTCAGGGCACATTCCTGGGTTGTGGATTTGGTCCCCAGTCAGAGCATGTGCAAGAGGCAACTGATCCATGTTCTCTCACATGAATGATTTTCATCCTCTCTTTCTTCCTCCTTTCCCCTCTCTCTGGAATCAGTAAAAGAAAAAAAAATTAAATTAAATATTCAAAATTGATTGTGGTCATGATTGAACAACTGTGAATATACTAAAAAACATTGAAATGTATACTTCGAGTGAATTGTATGGTATGTGAATTATATTTTAGTAAAGCTGTTATACAAATAAATAAAAGGTTTATAGGGAGAAATTGATAAAATACAGATAAAAAGCAATTGTAACAGAGTTATCATGTATGCACAGTAAATTATTCTGTGCAGCATGAGAAATATCCACATACGTTCACTGGAGCTGGTGAGGCCCCGGCCTCTGCAGCTCTGACACAGCTCCCACTGGTGTAGTGCCAAGGCTGCGGTGCTAGTCCCAGACTCTGATGCCAGCTTACTTTGGGCCGGGGAGAGTCACTCCACCTCTCTAGGACTGCTTCTTCACCTGTAAAATGAGAAGGAAAGCCTGTGTGAGCACATCCCTTGAGGACCTGGAGGTTTCCCTCAGTGTGCTGTTTCTGGTGAACTCTGCGACAGACACAAGCCCTGGCGTCTGCTCCCAGGTAGGAGTTAGCGCCCCCTCCAGTCCACGGCAGGGGCCTGCACCAAACCGTGCAAAGAGGAGAGACAGAGTGCACGTTCCTTCCACTCTGCAGAGGTCTGGCCAATCCGGACCTGGGTGTGTTTCAGTGGTTAAGAGATATTATTTTGTCTTCTATTTAAGTCAGTGTGTTTGTATTTTCAAGAAATTTGACTCTTGTGAATATTTCTTTATTTGCACTTTTCCTTTCTAGTAATCCCATGAGTTCTTTCAGAAGATTTAAGGTAGGAAAGCAATGAGGGAATTTGCTACTCTGCATTTAGTTCTGATGAACCAGATGGAAATGGGGTGGACAGGTGGAAACGGGGGAAATGAGCTGGAAAGCCAGCATCATGCCCTAATGGAGTGAATGCACAGTTCAGAATCAGATCTGGATTTGAATCTTGGTTCATCTAATTAACAGATGTATGCCTTGGGCTTGCCAAATAACCTCTTAGAGCCTCAGTTTTCTTAACTGTAAACCAAAGACAGAATGCGTTACCTTGTAGAATCATTGTAAGAATTAGAGATAACAGCAGTAAACATTATCATTTCCAACTACTAAATGCAGGAACCATTTTACAACAGCTAGTTGCTGTCACACTCCCCGTGCTGGGGGAGCTCGATGCAGCGTGGAGAACTCTGTTGCTGTGGATACGTGTCATTGCCAAAATTTTGTCCTTGTATTGAGGTGGAATATTGACCCCTGTAACTTCCATCCATTGTCCTGGTTTTATTGTTTGAACCGTTGTCATCCTCATGATAGACTTTGTACCCTGTATCATGTCCCACCCAGGGTGTTAAATATTCTCCCGGACTAAGCACTCCACACCGCCTTAGTTTTTCCTTACAAGACAAGGCTTCCAGACTCTCCAGCATCCTGGATGTCAGCTTGGTGACAGCCACTGTGATCTGCAGTTGGGACCAATGGTCTAGACATGGTCTGATTAACCGAAAAAACACTGAGGCTGTTTTCCCTCTCGATGATTCTAATGGAGCCTGGAGTGTCGTTAGCTTGTTTGGCAGCCTGGTCACATCTCTAGCTCCTGTCGGATTTGTACTCAGTTGAAACCTGCAGACTTTTTCAAGTGGACTATTTTCAGAGACAGATCCCTGGTCCTTTTCACCTACCGTTGTATATACATTTAAAATACATGTGTGTGTGTGTGTGTGTACACATAGAACACACACACTGACTCTGCACTCCATTCTTAGATGAGTAAACACAGTGAACACCTTGTGCAAATATATATATTTCTAGGGCGGCAGCTCTGCCCCAGCGGCTTTCCGGGTGGACAGCCCCGGCTTCTACAGGGGAGCCGCACGCAGCAGGGTGCTGCCTGGCGAGACCTGGTGCATCCGCACTATGCTTTGATGCTCACCTCCCGGGCCGCCCAGGGGCCTTGGCAGATGCTGGGACCCTGGGGTGGTCTGCCGTGTGGATGCACTGGAACCACGCTGTCATCGGAGCTCTGTGGCCCGACAAAGGCCCATCTCGTTTCATCGGAGTCGGTGACTGGCGGGGTTTTCAGACAACCTCGTGCTGGTGCGATGGGCCGTCTGGGTCATGCTTCTGAGTTACGGCAGGAGAAGGGAGACTGGGTTCATGCCCTCTTGTGAGTGAAAACCACCAGGTCTGGAATACTAATTCTTTCCTACACTTATAAAAAAAAAAAAATCCATGTATCTATGTTTACATGAAGAGTTCCAGAAAGTACTAAACACAGCATGCAAATAGTACCTAACATCTATTAAAAACTTGCTGTGAGCTGTCCCTGACCTTTTTTTAACTGGATTTTCAGGTGATGAAATGGGGGTTAAATTGCTTGTGTACCTTTCACAGCATCTGTGCCTTCTTGGGGCCAGATGCTGAGTGACAGACCTGGGGCCAGAATGTGTGCTTTCCCCACTGCTCTTTGCTGGTCTCAGACATGGTTCCAAACACGGGGCCCACACGGCGCCCACATGGCTCCCAGGTCTGTCAGACGTGGGGAAGACCGAACTTCAAATCTTAATTAAGTGAGAGTCTCTCTGGGCTCCTGTGTCCTTATCTGTACAGTAACTAGTTGGCCTGGACTATTTCTATGTTTCTCAGCTTCAAGATTCTGCATAAATCCACCAAGACTCTAACCTAAGTGCAGAAGGGAAGTTAAATGTTGGATTTCCTTTCTCAGGGATTCTGCTTGCCCTTGAGTGTGCATACAGACCTCACATTTGCCCCTGCTGAATTCCATCTTCCTGGATGGCTCGGGGTGATCAGAGCTTCGGCAGGCAGCCACTCTGCTGTCCCGCTTACTCGGCGGCGGCACCTGTAGGCTGGGCTCAGATCTTCTTCTAGGTTGCTGGCCATGCACAGCAGCTCAGCACCGGCCTGCAGGATCCTTGCACAGCCACCAGGAATGTTTCTAGGACATGGGGACAACTTGACACACTGCTGTCTCCAGAACTGCTTAAAAGATGGACCCCAAGTTGGTCTTTCCTGGAATAGTCATCCGTGGTGCAAACTGAGATGAATCGTGACCATGGTCTCTGGGTCAGGATGTGACTCTGAGAAGTCCCTTAACTGGCTGGCCATGGCCAGTGAGGTCAGCTTCAAGGAAACCCTGTGAGCTCCCGGGCAGGGGTGGGGCATACTGAGGGGCACTGAGAAGCCCACTCACACCCCACTCCACTGTCGTGTCCCCTGCAGGTTCAATTCCACAGCAGCCCTGCAGACCACTTTTCCTTCTTTGAGAAGGCTCTTGTCATTTTCATAAGATCAAAAGCTTTACTTTTGGCAAGAAGAAAATGTTGGTCTTTCATTTCTGGCCATCTTTTCTCTCATCCCCAAATCTAAACAAGAACCTTGTCTTTTCCACACCTCTTATCTCCAAGAAAAAGAATTCTTTTCATCACGGGTCATGCCCTGTCTCTGGAATGCAAGCACAGACCCAGTTGGTGCCACATCTGCTAGAGGACTCCAGCACTGTTTTGGGAAACGCTGGGAGAACAATCTCCTCTTGGTGATGGAGATTTTTTTTTGCTCTTTGCCAGCAGGTAGGAAGAATAGAACAATTGTCTTTTTCTTAAATGACTGTATAGTGATGGATGTGTTCCTGTCCCAAGACATACACTGTACATCTGCAGCAGGGAAAAGTATGTGCAGCTTTGCACATTTCCAGTTTATTTTCCCTCTTTGTTTAGAAATTATGCTTGCTTGTTGAAAAACATTTGTAGTCAGGAAGAGGGAGCCCTGGCTGGTGTGGCTCAGTGGATTGAGTGCTGGCCGGTGAACCAAAGGGTCACTGGTTCACTTCCCAGTCAGGGTACATGCCTGGGTCACGGGCCAAGTCCCCGTTGGAGGGGGCGCACCAGAGGCAACCACACATAGATGTTTTTCTCCCTCTCTCCCTCCCTTACCCTCTCTCTAAAAATAAATAAATCAGGTCTTAAAAAAAAAAAGACTAGGGAGAAGCATGTCTGACTATGTCCCAACATGAGGGAAGAGCGTTCTGATTACATGTCACCTTTAGTGCAGAAGCTGTGCCCTGAAGAAAGAGCTAGAAACAAGTTGGGATCCTTTGCCCCCAGGAAAGGTGGCACAGCTTCGGCGGTAGCCCTCTCATTTTTCTGCTGCCAGTGACAAACCAACGAAGAAGGCATGGGGCATTTGATCGGGTGCAGAATGTCACATTCAGGCAGGAAGTTGCAACCAGATAATGTGTGGATTTTATAGGACTGGCCCCTCATAGGATGGAAAAGATGGAGGAGCCCTTGTGTCTGCCATTGGCCTCTGAGTCCTAGCTTTCTATCACAGTGCACTAAAAAGGACGAGAGTGTGACGTGGCTCCGACAGGGGCGGTATCCCCAGTTTTGACAGGTTTTAAAATAAACACCAAGAGTCTAAGTGCCTTAAGCAGAGTCACACAACACCCAGGTCAATTCCTGATCAGATCCAACAATCTTTCTACTTCCTCTCGAGGGCCAGGCTTCCTTCTGGTGAACAGCAGATGAATGCCACCCAGGACAGCCTTCCTCAGGGGCCACCCCTGACCTCACATTTCCTCTCTTGCCTGGGAGCCCAGCTTCAAGGCTCCAGGGAGGGAGATAAATGAGAAAGACATTTCTGCCACACTCGCCAACTTGGAGCACAAGATAAGCAATGGAGTTTCTTCTCCTGGAGAAAAGAAGAAGACAGGTCCCGAGGCACCTCCCGGGCAGTCTGCCGTCTGGACAACGGCGAGCGGCCGCTGCCAAGAGCACGTCCTCCAGTCCCTGTTGCTGTGAGTGGCCTGAGTTCGAGCAGACAGCAGATTGCATTCCAGCCCAGTGAACTGTGGTGACAGCAGTTACTCTTGTTTTCTTGCTCTCCTTGGTTCATTTCTCCTGTTGATTGATCTGTCTTTCATCGCTGGACCTTCCTCAGCAATGTCTCCCTCTTGGCCTGGTCAGTGGACCATCGCCATTGTGACAGTCAGCTTCCAGGCCCCCAGGGCTGCCTACCCCTCGTGCTGACATGCCACGTGGGTGTCTTCCCCTTTCCTGGCTCTGTCCACAGCACAGACGTAACCACCACACGTGCTGTTTGATTAAGAGGCCGCTAACGAAGCATCTAAAAGCCTGTGGATCTGGAAGCCCTCGAGAGGCGCCAGAACAGCAGGGCATCCTGAGTCTGCAGCCTGTCTCCTGCCGCAGTGGGCCGTGGCCCCCCGAGCCCATTTTCCTGGTGACAATGACACTGGGACACAAGGGCTCCCTCGAGTGCTGTTTCAGGTATAATAACAGGTGTTCCTAGTGTCAGCCTAAGAATAAAAAGCTCTTTCAAAGCGAGGGGCAAACGAGTATTTATTTGAGATCAGTAAGAACAGCTGTTTGGAAATCATTAATTCAGGTAGAAGCCCAAATCATGTTTCCATTAGGAAGCAAAGGTGATGGGTATTTATGGGAAAGGGAACAATTACATCAATAAAAGTAAAGCCTTTCTATTGGTGCAGATAACAGCAGTGATGTTAGTTCTACAGTCTTAACTGCGTCCTTGTTATCTTTGCAAATGGTTCTTTTGGAAACAAGGTTGCTTAGGCTCAGCGGGGGGGGGGGGGGGGGGGCGTCTTGCCCTGTTTTTAACATTCCAGGGCGTGAGGTGTTAGTTCCCGGGATGGAGGCTCCAGCTCCCTTTCATGTGTATTATTGTTTACACTGAACTGCTTTGCCATTTGTGCTGCAGATTTGCAGGGGCTCTACCCGGGTTCAAAACAAATCATTTCCTCTGCTTGATCTTAGTTTCTGCGATAAACACAACCCTGGTGAGAGCCTGACAGTCCAAGCAGAGTGGCCAGGAGGCACATGACAATGAAACTCTGACCCACCCCCTCTGCAGGCAGCAGTCCCAGAAGGGTCGGCACTTGAGCTTTGCCTACAGTGTCCCTACTTTTTTTTTTATTACCCCCACCCCACCCAGCCACAGGACTGACCAGAGAAAGCCAAATAAGCTCCCTGAACCAACCCCATATGATGTCCCTACATCTAATGAGCCCGCCTCCAGCGTCCCCATGTACACAAGCTCCAGTCTCAGCACACCTGAAGCCTTCCCCTTTCCCGCTGTAAAGCCTTCCAACTCCCCTGCCTGCCTTTGAGTCTCTGCCAAACGCAAGCGATGGTGGCTGACTGACTCCCTCCCCATAGCGAGCTCTGAATAAATAGCCTCTGCCTGTTCCCCTTCGGGAAGTCTGTTTATTTCCACACTGGCTAAGTCATAACAGCCCTTCAGCTCCCGCTGCCTCCTCCCCGGAACTGCTCAAAGGGAAAATATCCTCGGTAATGGAAAGGGAGTGGTGTTATGGTGATGGGCTCTATTTCCCTTAAAAGAATACACTAAAGTGACAGCAGAGAAACAGTTAAGTAGGATTTTTTCTTAGCGTTTGCCGTGGTGTCTGCATTACCTGCACAGATGTTAAAAGGAACGGGGCCATCCTGGGGCTGAGGCTGCACCGTGAATGGAAAACTCAAAATCTGCGAGAGAATCAAGCTTTAAGGGTTCTGAGATCCTCTGAAATCGCTGCCCTTTTGTATTTATGGCTGAGACATCAGCCCACCCCCTCATTTTCTCTTTGGACACTCTTTTTCCTGCAGGGGATTCACACCCAAGAATAGCTCCTTGGTCGCACTGGAACCTCTGATTAGCAGCAATTAAAAAAAGGTCTCCTGCAACTTGACACTTTTTGAAATGCTAATTGATGCTAAGCAGAGCGATCAGGCTGTCTTTCACAGTCCCTGCCCCAGGCTCTTTTGCATATTTGAATCAATACGTTTCTAAACCGAGGGTGGTTGAGATGTGGAAGTTCTCCCCCTGCCCTGGCTGAGCTGCAGCGGGCCCCCGGGAGGTTCCTCACGCACCCCTGGGTCGGCAGTGTTTCTGACCACGTGTTAACTCGTCTGCAGGCAGATGCTCGGCTCATCCTGGGAGTGGCCGTTATTAGAGCTTTGTTGGAGTATTTGCATAAACTGGTTGGCAAACACTTGTTCAAATCTGTTGCCTAAGCAATTAAATGTTTTAAAATGAAACCAGTGTATCTAGCCAGTGAAAAGAAAGAATTGCAGAGATGAGATGGCTTAAGAGGTACAGAAATAAACTGTGTCCACAGGCAAGAAAACCATAACCACTGGATGGAAACCATTTCCAATGTACCAGTTGTATATAAGTCAATATTTAATATCACAATACAATCAGAATTCGACAGTATGTCAATGATATGTCAAACCAGGCTACATTTCTCTGGAGCTTCAAATGACCTGAGGCTTATGAGTTCGAAGGGTCATACAGTGATCATTTCCTTTCATTTTGAATACTTTCAGAAGTTTCCCTGAAGGGTAGCAGAACGTCACCCCAAAATAGGCCTCTTGGCATAAGGATTATTCTGAGCTGAAAATGTAACCAGGCTGAGCAAGTGGGCTCATTGCCTGCCGTACGAGACAGAGACCAAAAAACAAGGCAGCGGTCTTTTGCAGAGAAAAGAATTTTTTGTAAGGCAGCCAGACAAGGAGACAGGAAACAAAACTCAAATTTCTTTCCCTGAACTAAAGCTTGAGATAAGCTTTAAGAGGTGAGGTTAAGAAAAGATTATACATATTCATAAATTCTAATTTGGGAGGGTCTGATTGGATGGTTCTGGAACATAGCCAGCTAAGGTAACATACGGGAAGATCAGGAGGATGTGCAAAGGAATTCCAGTTTGCTGGGGTTTGATTGGTTGAAATCATACATTCCTCATGGCATTGGTTTTCCTTACGAATGGGCAACAGTTCTGGGTACCCCTCACTTTGGAAATGGGTCCTCAAGAACACATTAGTTCTTCAAGAGAGCGGAATTTCGTTCCACCGAGCTCTCGCAGTCACATCAGAGTCCCATCACGTCAGAGTTGCTCACTTGCTAACTGTGGAGACTCAGTTTGACTCGACTGGTTTCAGCAGTTGATACAAGAAACATTCAAACCTATAAAGAATTTTGATGGGTTTTTTTGAGCCAAACTGACAACACATGTTGGGAAGCAAGAAAGATCTCAAATGCTCCCTGGAATGACAGTTTCACAGTTTCTTTTATGCATTTGAAATTAAGGAGAACTTAAGGAAGGTTACATGACCTGAAAGAAAGCAAGGTAGGGGTGTTTTACAGGATGGTTAACTCCATTGTGCATTCTCTCTAGGGTGGTCACAGCTTATTTCAAAGGTTTGTTAACCTAGATGCACACGAATACTGAACAGGGCTGGCTTATAACTTTCACTAAAGAAGTTATAGGCCTGGAGCAGGACTACCCACCATGACCTGCCTGGTTAGGAATTTGTGATTGGATGACTCTGTGAGGTTACCTTCCACAGAGCCTCCTTTTTGCTGTCCACACAGCTGATGTTAGTGCCTCATAGCTGACCCTGGGGAAGGGCCAGGGGACTGCCTCCTGTTGTGTTCTATAAGATACTTTCAGAAACCCTTGTAATCAAGGAAACACAAAGGTGATTAGTGTGTCTGGTTAGTGTCTGGTTTCAATTATTCCTAAGAAAAAGCAGACACAGGAGAAGCTCTAACAACAGCAGCATTTACTGTTTTGTAAAATTTACATTTATAAGGGAAATCTCTATTTGTAAGGGTGTCTCTCTGTACCAGGAAGAGAAGGGTGACTCAATCATAAGGAACTCTCACTAGTGTATTGCTGGTAGAAATGGGGCTCTTTCATGGGGTTACAAGAAAAGCATTTCGGGGTGCATGGCAGGTTGAAGTTTCACGGTGAGATACATTGAAGAAGCAGGAGCTAACACTCAGGACTACCCCAGGTGACGCCTCCGGCGTCTCATCTCTGTCTATCCTGCCGTGGAAAAAGTCTCATCTTGTCTTCATCAAGCCCAGTGCAAAGGCGAAGGTCCAGAGGTTCTGTGTCATTGGCGCAGTTCAGTCTCTGTCCCCATCTGGCTAGCTTAGTTTACGTTCCTGGCTGTGCTGCAGCTGGCTACGCCCAGGACCATGCTTGGAATCCATGTGGCTACCGGTAACTCATGAGTGCTATGGAGAGTAAGTACACAAGCGAATGGGGCAAGCACATGTTACTGAGCGAGAGAGCCACGAGAGGTTTGTTAGGCTTGAATTATATTATCTTAGGCTTGGGAAGGACCAGGCGTCCCTTCAGACTAACCAATCTACTCCCCAGTCCTTCACGGGCTGCATTTGGTCCTCCCCCTGACCAATCCGTTTCCTAGATCTTCCAGGGTTCAGTGTCCCTTATCCAATCTGATTCTTTCCCCAGGCTAGACTGACAGGCCTTTATTGTTGCCCTTTTGGCTCCTACTGCACATGCCTCAAAATGGAAGTATCTCCCTCTGCGTCATCTTGACTTTCCCTGGGCATGTGCCCAGCAGAGGAGTTTCCGCCTTATTGTCCTATTCCTCCCCGCAGTAATCTACAGGGAATAGACCTGTGGTTCCCCAGGGAATGTGTAAAGCTGTAGCTTCCTAGTGAAGCAGGCCCAATATTGGATTCAGCTTTCCAGTTTATTATACTTCTTAATGTCTGATTCCTTTTGCTCCCTTCCTTTATTAATATCTAGCTACCTACACTAACAAGTGCACCAGACTTAAATCTGCATAACAACGTTACCCTGTTTACAGAGCTTTTCCCGATAACCTCCCCCATGGCTTGGCTCCCCACCCACTAACATCTTTCTTTGGTCTTTAGTTGAGGAAGGATTTAAGGTAGTGGCTTGGGCCATTCAGAAGAAATTTGTGTATAAGAGGCAAACATTTTACCAAACCTCTGTTTTAATTTTGCCTATATGTCTCTCATTATGGGGCGGTGTTCTTCCACAGAACCTAGAAAGGCCGAGGGACAATTATTTTTCCTCCCCTACGTCCCCCAGCCCCAGGGCAGCCCCAACACCTCCCTGGGCTGCTCTCATCCAGGAACTTTTCTTTGCAGTTGGTTTTGCCCTCCGACAGTGGAAACCAGATGCTCCTCTCTGCTGGGCCTTCTTGTCCCAGGCCGTCATTTGGGCAGCTCTTCTGACAAAGACTCTCTCCTTTACCAAACTTTATTTAGGTGCCTGTGAACGCTGTTCTTGACGAGACCTTGATCTTGGCCTTCTGTGTCCATCCTTGCTGAGTCATCCTTGCTGAGTCCCAGCATTAGCATGAATCTTGCTAAGTCAGTTTAGAAAAAAATATCCACCCTTTATATCTGATCCGGTTTTTCATCCCCTACCTGTGATGTAAACAGACCTTCGGGTCTGTTTGCCTGCAAGCATCAAAGACCAGACAAACATGAGCAGGAATTTGCAGCCAGGAAAGCATGGGTTTATTAGTTGAGGAAATGGCACCAAGCCCAGAGTCACGGGTGAGCTAGTGCTGAAAGAACCGGCTCCCCAAAGGCGTCCTGGGGGTGGGTTGTACAGGGGGAAAATCATTCATCATGGTGGCTAAGGCAGTTGGGACTGTGGGCTCTACTGACTAGTTGGGGCCAGGGTAGGGAGTGGTTGACCCTTGTGTCAGCCACAGGGTTGTTCTGTCTGGTTCCCTGAGGGTATGCTGGTCCATAGGGTCAGGTTGTTCCTGGCCTGGGGCTGGAACAGAGCTAAAGGCAAGATGTTATCTTTAGCTTGACCGAAACTCTGTTTCTGTGGTCTTAAGACACACCCCTTCTTAAGACAGTTTGACACTGACCGGAATCCGATGTCCTAAGGGCCTAATGATTAAGAAAGGGCGTAGACAGACAGAAAGGAGACACAGTCACATTAAAGTAATGGAGTTTCTGCATGGTAACACCTTTAACGATGTTTTATTTTTGTTTTGGGGAGGCAGCAAAAGTTATACTCAGACACTGACTCTTTTTGACAGCAATTTATTTACCACAGGTTCTCTGTGGGAATTATAATAATTTCACAAGCCAGTGGCATGCAGGATAATATCTCTTAATAAACCAAATAAAGAAATAACATATTCCAAGCAAATGATAGGTTACTCGCCCTGTTGTTCCAGACAAAGGAAGATGAAAAAATAAAGTCCGAATTTAATATGAGGTGTGCTTCTTTATATAAGGAAGCACCCAGGAGAGGCAACATCCAACCAAGAGCTGACTTATTGGTCCAGCACAGAAGTCAAAGTCCCCTGTTGCTAGAGCATGCTGCTCGGGAGCAAGGATGCCAGAGCTGGCCGGCGGGCTGACTCCCTCCATGCAGCTACTGCGTGGCTTCTCGCCACTGCCCACCAAGGAGCTGCCATGGCTATGACAGAAGCTCAATGTTCCAGAGGCCTTTGGAGAGCTCTCAGTTAGTGAAGAGTCGCTTTACCCAAACTGCCACTGTCAAAGAGTCCTCACAACCTGTCAGTATTTACAGTCTAAGTGTCCTGTCGCCATAGTTGCTTCTCCGCATGCTCTGATCCATAAGCCCCCACCAGGGCCCCTCAGCAGCTGGGCTGCTGATGGCTTAGCAACCACAGCAGCTGTGGAGTGATGGCACCCTGGCACAACTTCCTTCATTTTTGTATCAAAGCAACTTTTTTCATCTATGTCATAAACAAGCAGATTAAAACAATTTCACTTAAGTCATAAGTGGATTTGAAATCATAGTAAACCTGTACACACCAAGAAAGTTCCTGGTAGGTCAGCTTAGCAAAACTCTTCCTGCCCTTGATGTCTCTTCTTAGTGATTTTCCATCCACTGGCCGCTCACCCTGCTCTATATATAAATCCCCACTGCCTTTGCTCTATTCAGAGTTGAGCCCAATTACTTTCCCCTATTGCCATGGTCTTGAATAAAGTATTCCTCACCAGTTTAACAAGTGTCAGAATAGTTTTTCCTTTAACACTTGCACAGGGCATGTCTTCTGCCAGGACCTGGTATTGCCGAGGTCTGGAGCTCACAGAAACAGCACACAGCGGGCCCACTGAGATGGAGAACGATGGAGCTGTTGTCTTTGGCCAGCACAGCCTCCCCTCCATGCACTTTTGGTAGTACCAGCCCTCTCCCTGGCTGCAGGTGGTCACAGGAGGGGAGCCTGGACCCTTCCCTGGACACGGGCTGGTCCACTCGTGCTGGGCCTGATGCACAGACGGTGACATAAAAATAGGTGTCTTCAGTAGGGGTTGCCAATATGGAGAGGTGTTAAACTGGGGCTTTGCTCCGAATGCCTCATTGGGAACAAACCCGGAATCCCTCCCGCATTTAGCCAGAATAAAGCTAAGATGCACAGGGCAGTAGGGCACAAGAGAGAAGCATATCCCAGAGACTGTAGCCGGCCCAGGTCCCTCCCAAAGCCAGGACATTCCCTTCGGGTCTGAGTTGAGATTTCTGTCCATTGCAGCTGAGAAACACCAGTACTGCAGGTTGATGGTACAGCCACCCCCTTACCCATTCCCAGAGCAACCCTCCCACACCCGACCCACAGCCCCCAGGCACCTCCTTATGCCATTCCCAGTCCCTCTTCTAGAGGGGCACTCATGCAGAGCACGTCTGATCCAGGTCTGGTTTTCCCTTTCTCTTTACAGCTCCTCTCCAAAGTCTGTCAGACAATACATTAGAGCAGTGTTTTTCAAATTTGAGCAAAGAACAGACCCTGTTCAAAGAAAAAAAAATTAGCAAACCCCCTGTGTGAATTCAAATTATTTTTATATTAAGTGCAAACATATAACATATGCCCTAGGCTATATAAAACCAAAATAAATTTTGGCTATAAAACCAACAAAACTCAAATGAAAAACAATAATTTAATGACAGATTATGTTTTGCTAAAGCCACATGGCTGACATTCAGTTTATTATTAGAAAAATCCTCTCTACTTAATTTGTTCTCAATTTTGATAAGGAATAAATGGTGGGAGGAACCCATGGGCCAGTTTCTGTTTCCCAGCATCCTAACCTTTCCATTTCATGGTGACCTTCCAAAAGGAGGCCAACTCGTCTGGTTCTGAGAGGGGCGCTGACCTCTGGGCTTCCCCTGGAGTTTCTGAGAGTCCGGGTGGGAAACCTTAGATTGTAAGGTACTGGGGTGCTCTGGGTGCCCCTGTTCAGGTCCCTGGCCTTGAGCAGAATGGGAGAGACCTGCCAGAAGGCACATGGCTTCGGGCTCTCAAAACACCTGCTTCTCTGGGTTTTGGTCCTAAGCAGGCAGATGTAAATGCCTCCCCTGTGGAGGCCGCCCCTGTGGAGAGCAGCAGAGTTCTTGTGATAGTTAAACGCTCTCGGCATTTAGAAGGGATAATGGAATAATAGGAACATATTGGAAAGATAATGTGAAATAATGGCAAAACAGAACAATGCCTATTTTCTAGGGAATATTTTTTAAAAGACATTTTGAGAAGAAACTGAGGTCTGAGGTCCTGGGTAGGGGAACTGGGTGCAGGAAGGGGCCGCCCCAGGCCCCCAGGTCTGCAGCCTGGACTCCTCAGCCTAGCACCCCAACACCCAGAGCCCCACCTCCCAGATCCCGGGACTCCGGCTCCAAGCCCCAGGTTCACATCCTCAGCAGCCAGCGCCCCTATTTCATTCCATTTTCCCAATGACTTTATCCTATTATAAAATACTTAAGCTTCACTCATCACCAAAAACTTAAAAATTTTTCCCGCAACTATAACGCCTGCTTTGATTTTTTTTAAAAGCAAATAATTAAATGTAGCACTGTGGAATTGCATTTCTTACCTCTTCTGTGTTTAATAAGTGCTCACCAAAGTTTATAATTTGTAAAGTGATATTTTGATAAAATATATATGTAATACTAAAAAGTATAACCTTTATTCAATCCAGAATAATTTAATTTAATTAAGAAATATTTTAATACTTGGAATATGGCATTCACAGGAAACTGTTTAAAGTTTTAAATGTCAATTATTTGATGATATATTCCTTCGTGAGTTTTGGCATCAAATTGGAAGGCGTTCAAAGAATTGGGTGAAGTGTGACAAATCTCCCAGTTCTTCATATTTACATGAATCAGGGTACTCAGTACTTACATCAGCGAAAGTGAAAAATAGAGACAGAATCATTGCTGAACTCTGTCTCATTCTAGTAATAAAAACTACCCAGACATGAATGCATGAGCTCATTTTTTAATACCAGCATGGAAGGGAGGCTGGTTGGGGCTGACTTAGGTGGGCACCCCTATCAGGGGTAAGTTCGAACACACCCTGGAGCCTGTTCTCTTCTCCCCTCCTCTCCATACAGTTATATTGCCCTTTAAAATTCAGCTAACACTCAATGTTTACATTATTATGACTGAGTGAATATTATTCATGGCTGAAGCAGCCATAGACCATGCTTATGTTTCTTAGTTTTCTACACTGTTATCACCAAGTTAGTCCTAAACTCAGTATAGAATTGAAAGTCTACTCTCAATATGATTAAACGCATCTGGTATAACAACAATTCCAAGTTTTATTTTTTTCTTGGAGACACAGCCCCTAGAGCTCTCCCTGTTCTCCTAGTGCAGTGTGGACTCTGCTCCCTGCATCCGCTACACAGCTGTCATCTGAGACGCTCTCACTGCCCCAGCACCTCGGGAGTCTCCCCGCCTCTCTCCTGAGCTGGATTCAGGTCTTTGGCCCACAGCCCGAGTTTTAGTGGAACACATCCTCATTGGCTTCCTGGGAAGCATGACAAGGGAAGTTTTTGTTCTCATCTAAGTGCAAACCCTAGTATTCAGGCCCTAGACCAGAGGGGAATGTTGACATCATGGAGATACAGCCAACAAAATAATGTAGAACATGGGCAGTGTTCCCGGTCACATACCCAGTTTCTTCAATAAGTGCATTTCAGGGGGAAAGAAAGCATTTGCAAACATTACTACTACTACTACTAATAATAATAATTTGCAAGATAGAGGAGGAAACCATAGATTAAAAGATTCAGAAAGCAAAATATGTACAATGTGTGGATCTCAGATGGATCCTAATTTAAACAAACTATATATTTTTAAAAGCATGTGCCATTGATGAAATGACTGGAAATTTGAACACTGGACATCTGAAGATAATATTCCATTTTATTTTAGATGTAATAATATCATATTTTTGTACTTCAATGCCCTTACTTTCAGAGGCACACTGATAGGACGGGAAGGGAGCTCGGCCCTGTGGCGGTGGAGCAAGGCTGGCTGTGGTCTGGTAACTGCCGGACCTGGGCGTGAGGTCCATGGTCTTCATTATGACATCGTCTCTACTTTTAAACATGTCTGAACTTTTCACTGCGAACAGTTTCTTTAAAAATTTAAGAAAGCAACAAAAAGTCACTGTTGTTTTCCCATATTTAAGTGATACTTCAGCTGGATGTGCATCAGAAGATCCAAGTTCCCTGTCCTCAGAATTTTGAAGGGGTCGCCCCACTGATGCCTTGTGTTTCACAGTGAGGCCGGTTTCTGAGCGGCCGGAGGCTTTTCTGAGTCCTGCTCCTGGGCTGTAGGAAGCCTGTTTTTCTCCCTCCCTGTAAGTTGTTAAGAGCTTCCTTTTAATTACTTCTGTTCTATAATTTCTTAATCAAATGCTTTGGCGTGGGCCTTTTTACTTTTCCTCACTTATTGTACAGAGAATTCAAAGAGCCTTTTAATCTGGAATGATTTGTGTGAGAAATTGCATTTTCCTATGATCATTTCTTCCTACCATTTTCTTCTTTCTGAAATGCCTATTACTTGGATGTTAAACTGATGCTATTTTTGCTGGGATCCCATTAAATTTGTAGATAAAGTTGGGGACAATTGACACCTTTAATATGGTAGATTTTCTTATCTTGAACAGGATATGTCTTTCATTTATTCTGCTGTCCTCTCAGTTTTGGCAGTGGAGTTTAAAATTCTTTATACTGCACATTTTTAATATTATTCCTAGTGACTTCACTTTGTTTCTGAAGCAGAATCTTTTATTCTGTTATGTTTTCTGGCTAGTTATTGTTGCATGTAAAAAAGCTACTGATGTCCCCTTATTTATTAATTTTTTCTTATTGCTAATAGTTTTTGTTGATTATCATGATTTTTTTCAGGTATTATGTCTATATCATTTCCAAAGAAAGTTAATTTTGACTCTTCTGTTTTTTTACTTTTAAACCTCTTCTTTCTTTCTATTCTTTAAAAATAGATAGTGGAACATTACTTTTTCAGTGTGTTCTAATATTCTCTTCCCTAGTATTTCATTATGGAGGGTTTTGGGGTTTTTTTTTTCACTATTCACGGGTGATACTGACTTCCCTTGGTTGTGGCGCAGGGCATGTTCTTCTGTCTTCTATACTTGCTGCACATTGATAGCTTGTGCCAGAAAAGGGACCCAAGTCAAGTGTAAGTCCTTTGGCAGAAGCACAGGATGTACCCACTGCCTGCTGGTCTCCCTTCGTATGACCATGGCAGTCATTGATGCCTAATGTCTGCATTCCTTCTTTGTGCAATTGTAAAATGATGATATTATGACATTTCCTTTAAAAAGTATTTAAATAAACATTTTATTTGAGAAGAGTTGTAGATTTACAGAAAGTTTGAAAAGGAAGTCAAGAGAACTCAGTGTGCTCCCCGTGCTGAGTTTCCCCTATTGTTAGTATCTGACTGTTAATATCTGTCACAGCTGTTGAGCCAATATTGGTGCATTACTGGCTACAGTTCACACTGTCTTCAGATTTCCTTAGTTTTTGCCTAATCTTCTCTCCATGTTCCAAGACCCACCCAGAATACCACAGCGTGTTTCGTTTTGTCTCATTTATTGCTATAGTGAGCATGAAAAATGGTTCAGCCACTTTGAAATACAGTCTAGCAGTTTCCTGCAAAACTAAACTAAACATAGGCTCACCACACGACCCAGGGATTGCACTTCTTGATATTTACCCAAACGAGTCAAAAAAATATCTACACCAAAACCTGCACATAAATGTTTGTAGTAGGTTTATTCATGGTGCCAAAAATTGGAAGCACCCGACACATCCTTTAATAAGCAAATGGATAAATAAATGGTATATCCATACAATGGAATATTATTCAGTAATAAAAAGAAATGAGCTATCCAGGCATGAAGAGACAAGGGTGAACCAGCCCTGACCAGTGTGGCTCAGTTAGTTGGTCATGGTCCCACAAAGCAGGAGGTTGCGGGTTCAATTCCTGGTCAGGCACATGCTTGGGATGCGGGTTCAGTGTCTGGTCGGAGTGTGTATGAGAGTCAGCTGATTGATGTTTCTTTCTCACACCTATGTTTCCTCCCCTCTCTTTCTCCTGCCCTTCCCCTCTCTCTAAAAATAAGTAAAGAAAATCTTTAGGAAGAAAAAAATGCATGGAAGAACTTTAAATGTGTATCACCAATGAAAGAAACCTGTCTGTGAAGACTAAACACTGTATGTTTCCAGCTGTATTACACTCCGGAAAAGGCAAAACTAGGGAGACAGTAAAAAGACCAGTGGTGGCCAGGGTTCAGAGGGATGGAGGAAGGGA
>PVIA01009693.1:0-58661 GCA_004024845.1 Tonatia bakeri | reverse complement strand
TGCACAAGTTCTGTTCACAGAAAGAAAACTGCATAATATTGCTTTTGAGAGACATTTGAAAAAGACCTGACCACACAGAGACAAACCATATTTCTGGACTGGATGATTCAACAGTACCAAGACACCAGTTCTCCTCAAATTGATCCATAGATTTTGCTTTGCAGGTATAACCTCTGAATAATTTTTAGATATTGCTGCTGACATATAGTATTTTCAGAAAGTGTTACTAGAGTTTTTTCTTTACATGACCCAAGACTTTTCAGTGGTAATACAAATTGATCTTGGGCTTTTGGTTTGGTTTGCTAAAGTGAGAGGCCCTACTTTGTTTGTTTGTTTGTTTGTTTGTTTGTTTGTTGTGTGACAGGACATAGCTGAGCAGTAGCCATTCTTAGGGAGGAGCTGACCAGCAGCCGCTCCCAGACAGCAGCCTTTCCCAGATAAGCAGTTATCTCAAGGTCCTATGCTAACTTTCGCTTTCTGCTTCTGTAGGACCTGCTTTCAGCAGGTGTTTTCCTCCTCCTCCTTCTGCCTTTGTAACAAGAACAAAAGCAAAGCTCCTGCCTAAGCTCGGGGCCCAGAATTTGGAATTTATCTCCTCTGGATCCGCATGCGTGAATAAACCCCACTTCGCAAAGTCGTCTTTTCCATAACAGTTGGGCTTCTCTTTGTTGAATGGAAAATTGGTCTCAAGTTCTCTTCTGGTTATGTGATGAAAGACTGCCCTTTTCAGTTTGTTTTTACATGCCTGCTGGGCAGTTTTTGCCTAAGGAACCATTTCCGGCTTGTGGTGATGAATTTCAGGACACTCCCAAAACCTGAGCCCCAAGTTACTCCTAAGATCATGTTACTTTATATAGCAAAAGAGATTTTGCAGATATAATTAAGGTTACTCTTCAGTTGACTTGAAAATGGGAGACAGTATGAGTGGACCCAAACTAATCCCAAATCCTTTAAGAGCAGAGAGTTTTCTCTGGATGGTCAGAGAAAAGGACATTAGAAAGATTTGACACAGAGAGGCTTCATGTTGCTGGCTTTGAGATGGCGGGACAAGGTACGAGGATCCGAGAGTGGTTTCTAGTTGCTGAGCGCAATCCTGCTGACAGCTGGGAAGAAAGAGGAGAATTCAGTCTCCTGCAGCTGCATGGAATGAAGGAGCCTGGGAATGACTCCTCAGCACCTCTAGATAAGAGCCTTGACTTCGCCCTTCACAAGGTGTCCACAGAGAAGCTTGCCAGCTGCCTGGACTTCTGACCTACAGAGCTGAGAGATAATAAGTGGGTGTTGTCAGAAGCTGCTAAGTTTATGGATAATGATTTGTTCTGCTTTTATAGAACACTAATACACAGCTATGATAATGCAATCACAGTAATAAACCATTAAGTTTGGTCTCAATTTTGGAGCTGTTTTGTGGAATAGAGAGGGTGACTTTATTTTGTTTTATTTTTTTAGTTGTGGATCAGGTCTTCATTTTCTAAGCTGTTGCTAGTGTTCAGGTAAATGATGGTCCACCTTCTTGGGAAACTTCTAGATTCCTGCTGATTGAAGTGTGGCTCCTAGACCTGCAGCAGCATGGACCCCACCTTGGAGCTTGTTAGGAACTTCGAATCCTGGGCTGGATGTTTCATGAAGTTCAATCCCCCGGTGAGTAGTGCTCAATAGAATTTGAGAAGCAGTGCTTTGAGTTGCCCTGAAGTATCGTGGTTTGGCTCTCATGGATTCTAAACCCCAAAGAATCACCTCTGTTGTCAGCTCTGGAACCTGTCCTCCATGATCGCGCTGCTCCTGCTGTTGGGTCTGAATCTTCAGTTTTACACTTTTCATTCTAGCTAATTTTCCTCTTGGCTTCGGAACCTTCTCTATTATCAATGCTTCAAACACAACACTTGACCAGCACCTGTACCTTGAAGTGCTGTGTCTTATCCCCTGGAATGGGACCCATGTGCTCCAGCTACACTCATTGTTCTTTCTCAGGGGAAGTCTATGTGCCCCCACTTCCAGTGATATGTATCTAAGGATAGCCTTGGAAGACAGTGGATTGTGGGACTTTTCATCAGCTCTTGCTGCAGACTAGCTGTGATTGTGCCGAGGCCACTGAATACTTTCTTCTGCAGTCCTTCTAGAGATGCTGGGTGATAGCACAGGAAGCTCCTTCAACTATGTGCTATGGTCAGCCCAGCAGGTATAAGCTCTTCTCTGCTAATATCTTCACCATCTTTCCTCTTTTCCCTCCCTCAGACTATATATCCAGGGAAGTGAAACTCCCTCTCATCGCTGGCCCTTCACTTGTACTGCTTTCTCTAAGAAACTCCTTTCATTTCACCACCTGAGATACTAATTCTTCCAGGAAGCCTTCCTGGGATTTCCTCTCCCAGCACCCCAGTGAAGTAGCCATGATATTTGCTTCTGTAATACTTTGGTGATTTGTTGCAGCATGACACCACTCCATATGCAATGGCTTAAAACCACCATTTTATTTTGTTCCCAATGTCTCAGGTCAGGAATTGGGAAATAGACTGGCTGGGTCCTTTCACTTGGAGTCTCCTATGTATATGCAATAGATGTCATCTGGGGCAACAGTCGTCTGAAGTCTTGACTGAATCGCTATCCAAGATGGTGCCTCAGGTGGGCTGGCAGCTCAGGTGGGGTTTTGATTGGAGCACCCACAGCTGGCCTCTCTCATGGCTGGGGCAGCCTCATGGCATGGCACCTGTGTTCCAAGCCAGGGTGACTTGAGAACCAGTGTTGTAAGGGACACACACAGAGCCTCAAAGCTTTTTATTGCCTAGTCGAGGACTCCCATAAGTCACATACATTGCATTTCTACTGGTCTGATGGGTCAAATAAGCCAGCCCACATTCAGGAGGAGACCTGGACTCCATCTCTCAGTGGTAGGAGCAGCAGTGACTGTGTGGCCAGGTTTCCTCCTTTACACATGGCCACGTGTCCTCCAATCACAGCCTGTGTCTCTCTGCAGAGGTTCTTCTCTGGCAAGTGATGCTGTCTTTCCATAGGGCTGTCTCCAAACACAGGGCCCAGTACCCAGCCACACAAGTTTGTTGACTGACAGAAGGAGTAATAAATACAATTCAGCAAAAGTGAGGGAGAGGTGAGATTAGATATATGGGGAGGGGACCCAAAGAAAGACCCTAGAGTTTGTTTATTAAAGATTGTATATTTATTTTTACATGTTCAAACTTCAGTCACCTTCAAAGTACTCCTCATTTGTTGCGATATACCTACTGAGATGTTTTTTCCACTACTCAAAACAATTTTTGAGCTCATATTGATTTTTGTTGCCTTTTAGTGCTTCTGCCATTTTTCTTTCACCTCTCCAAATTGGTAGAATGTTTCCATTTGAGGATTTGTTTCATCTGAGGAAACAACAAGAAAAAGTCACTCAGGATGAGAACAGGTGAACAGGGAGGGTGGGGCACAGAGGTGATGCTGTTTTTGGTCCAAAACTGAGGAACACTCAGTGCAACATGGGCAGGTGCGCTCATAAACCACCCATCATGAAATGCGCAAACACACGGAAAGAGTCTTCAAAAACATTCACTGAAATTGTATTAGCCTCTCACAACAACGCCAGCTGCTACACTGATACAGATGGGTTCCTAGAACACTCACCAAGCAGGAGAAGACTAGACTACAAGGAGCCTGCCCTCCAGAAGATAATCCTAGTTTTTTGGAGGGTCCCTTCTCATACACAGGGGCAGCAACATGTGATGGGTATTTACTGTCCAGGTAACAAGGCTTGAAGTAAATGCAGTCATTCACTGGTTGGTCCCAGAGTGTGAGGTAAGCTGTTGATTTGAAGAACTCGTGAGTCCTAACCAACAGATCTGTTTGGAGTGGCAGCCTGTCATAAAAAGACTTCAGCCAGATGTCAGGGCCCAGGGGAGCCAGTTGGAGCACCACACAGACATGAGGGGCAATGTGGCTGTCTGCTGCTGCTGGGCTGCTCAGGGAGAAGGGTCTCCAAGCTCTTTGTGCTCCAACCCGAGCCCCTGACAAGACCCTGTACCCAAAGGCACCACAGCCATCAGTGTGAAGGTTGTCTTTGAAACAAGGGTCATACTAAGTTTGTTTTAAAGAAAAAAGATATCTTGTCAGTATGCAAATAAAATAAATTTTCACAATCCTTAGCTTAAGCTCCCTAGTTGGCAGAATTTTATTTACAGCAAAATGATGATTTACCCACAAACATCCTGCTGAGCTAAATGTATTGCCCTGCTCCTACGACAAGACTGTGTCTTTCGATAGTAGGTGTTGAGTTTAGCAGGTTGTGTCCTGTTCTCTCTGCTGTGGTCACTGCACATTATGGGAGGTGAGTGGGAACTCGGCCTCGGTCTCTTTCCTAGCACAGGCATCTTCCAGCATGAGAGCTGCAGCAGACAGACCTTGGTCTGACAGGTCTCTAAAAGGCAGAGGACTTGCCAAAAAGAGGGGGACTCATGGGAAATTTGGTGCTCATTGCCCAACACAGCATGTTTGCTGAGTCTCTTCTCCCTTTTCATAGGCTGAGTTGGATTAGGGGGTCACCCAAGATATTCTAACACTGCCAGGTTTCTGTGACAACAGGAAGGATTTGGAGGTGATTCAGTCCAAGGCAGGGTCCTGGCCTTGCACTTCATGACTTCCAGAAGTCAAGGCCCAAGGGCACTGGCTTCTGTAGGGGTAAGCCTGTGTGTCAGGAGGTGTCTGGGGGTATCACCTGTGGGGAGAGTCACAGGGCCAGGCAGAGACCAAGGCAGGCAGTGAAGAGAAGATGGGAGATCAGGTTACAGGCGTGTTTTCTTTACACACTAGGAAGGTGGGAACAGGGGAGAAGTTCTGAAGAAACAAGCTCCCAGGTCCACTGATAGGTTTGGGCAGCCCCCAGCTAAATTCCAGGAATCTCAACAGAAAACGATGTTTGCTTTGTATTATTTTTGTTTGTGTGTTTGTTTGTTTTGGCAGTGGTAAGGGGATAAATAACTAGAGCAGAAGAAATATTGGATTCAAATGAGAATAATATCCTGTTGAACCCTCTCCTCTGCCAATGTGAGGTGTGAAGGCTTTGTGGGCAGGGCAAGAATCAGGCCACAGGCTGCAGTGGCTCTGACGTCTACACTGCCTGGCCCTAGATGCACTCTCTTGCAGAGCATCTGTATCTGTGTCTATAAAAGAGGACTCTACCACCTCTTTTTCAGAGGTTTTCATGAGTTTTCAATATGCCATGTTATATATAAAGCCTGTAGCACAGTCCCCAATATATAAATGCTTAATACACAGCAGATGGTTTTTTCTATATTGTGACTTCTGTAATAAATAGTTGTAAATCTCCCTCTATTTCTACCTGAGAGTAGATAAGCACTAGCTATTGCTATGTGGAACTTGTATGTTTAACCTTTACATAAGCCCAGCCATGGAGATGGAACCTTGTTGTCCTCTCAGCTCTTGCCTAGTGCTTGCTACACACTGTGCCAATGCCCTTTCCAGAAGCATGCTGTTTTTAAGATATGCAGCTGTCTTGAATCCGAATCCTCCATGGCTAATATGCCAACTCACCACTGATGAAGAATTAATATCGGAAAGAGAAGAGAGAACACCTCTCTTAGGGGTCTCCAAACTTTTGGCATCTCTGGACCACAATGGAAGAAGAATTGTCTTGGGCCACACATTAAACACAGAACACTAACAAAAGCTGATAAGCAAAAAAAAAAAAAGGGTTTTAAGTAAATTTACACTTTTGTGCTGGGCCGCATTCATAGCCACCCTGGGCTACATGCAGCCATCAAGTCATAGGTTGGACATTCTGGAAAAGCAATGAATGAGCTACAGGTTGTGCAGGGTGACAGGTTATATCCACTTCTTTTTTTCAACTTTATTTATTTTTTAAATTTGTTTTATTTTAATTGTTGTTCAAGTAGTTTTCTGCCTTTTACTCCCATCCCAGCCCACCACCCCTAGACCTCCGCACCTCCCTCCTGTTTCCATCCCCCCTTGTTTTTGTCCATGTGTCCTTTATACTTGTTCCTGTAAACGCTTCCCCTTTTCCCGTGAAATTCCCTCCACTCTCCGCCGTGGACCCTGTCAGTCTGTTCACTATTTCAGTGTCTTTGGTTATATTTTGCTTGTTTCTTTGTTTTGTTGTTTAGGTTCCTGTTAAAGGTGAGATCATATGGTATTTCTCCCTCACCGCCTGGCTTATTTCACTTAGCATAATGCATTCCAGTTGCATCCATGATGTTGCAAAGGGTAGGAGCTCCTTCTTTCTTTCTGCTGCATAGAATTCCATTGTGTAAATGTACCATAGTTTTTCGATCCATTCATTTACTGATGGGCAAGTAGGTTCCTTCCAACACTTGGCTATTGTAAATTGTGCTCCTATGAACATTGGGGTGCATAAGTTCTTTTGGATCAGTGCTTCAGGGTTCTTAGGATATAATCCTAGCAGTGGAATTGCTGGGTCAAAAGGCAGATCCATTTTGAGTTTTCTGATGAAATTCCATACTGTTTTCCATAGTGATTGTACCAGTCTGCAATCCCACCAACAGTGCACTAGGATCCCCTTTTCTCCACAACCTCTCCAACACTTGCTGTTTGTTGCTTTGTTTATGATGGCCATTCTGACTGGTGTGAAGTGGTATCTCATTGTGGTTTTAATTTGCATCTCTCTGATAGCTAGTGATATTGAACATCTTTTCATGTGTCTCTGGGTCCTCTGTATATCCTCCTTGGAAAAGTGTCTGTTCAAGTCCTTTGCTTATTTTTTAATTGGTTTGCTTGTCTTCTTAGAGTGGCATCGTGTGAGTTCTTTATATATTTTGGAGATTAAACTCTTGTCTGAGGTACCATTGGCAAATATGTTTTCCCATACAGCTGGTTCTCTTTTTATTTTAATACTGTTTTCTTTAGCCATGCAGATGCTTTTTATTTTGATGAGATCCCATTTGTTTATTCTTTCCTTTATGTCCCTTGCTCTAGGGGACATATCAGTGAAAATGCTACTGTGTGAAATATCTGAGATTTTCCTGCCTATGTTCTCCCCTAGGACTTTAATGGTGTCACAACTTTTATTTAAATCTTTTATCACCTTGAATTTATTTTTGTGTAGGGTGTAAGTTGGTGCTCGAGTTTCATTTTTTTTTTTTTTTGCATGTTGCTGTCCAGATCTCTCAACAGCATTTGTTGAAGAAGCTATTTTTACTCCATTTTATGGTGCTGCCCTTTTTTTTCAAATATTAATTGACTGTAGAGACTTGGGCTTATTTCTGGGCTCTCTGTTCTGTTCCATTGGCCCATGTCCCTGTTTTTATGCCACTACCAGGCTGTTCTGATTACAGTGGCCTTGTAATACAGTTTGGTATCAGGTTTTGTGATCCCTCCTATATTGCTCTTCTTTCTCAAAATTGCAGCAGCTATTCAAGGTCATTTATGGTTCCATATAAGTTTTTGAAGTGTTTGTTCTAATATGCCATTGGCACTTTAATAGGTATTGCATTGAATCTGTAAATTGCTTTGGGTAGTATGGACATTTTGATGATGTTAATTCTTCTGATCCAGGAATACGGTATATATTTCCATTTATTTGTGTCTTCTTTGATTTCTTTCTTCAGTGTTGTGTAGTTTTCTGAGTATGGATATTTTACCTCCTTGGTTAGATTTATTCCTAGGTATTTTATTTTTCTTGTTGCAACATCAAATCAGATTTTTTTCTTGATTTCTGCTTCTGTTGTTTCATTGTTGGTATACAAAAATGCCTTTGATTTCTGGATATTGACTTTGTATCCTGCTGTTTTGCCAAATTCATTTATTAGGTTGAGCAGTTTTTTGGTTGAATCCATGGGATTTTCTGTCTACACTATTATGTCATTGGCAATGATGATTTTGTTTCCTCCTTTCTGATTTGGATGCCTTTTATTTCCTTTTCTTGTCTGATCACTGTGGCTAAAAATTCCAATACTATGTTGAGTAGAAGTGGTAAAAGTGGACAACCATCTCTTGTTCCTGATCTTAGTGGGAAGTATTTAGTTTTTGCCCACTGAGTATGATATTGGCTGTAGGTCTCTCATATATGGCCTTTATTATGTTGAGGAATGTTCCCTCTATTCTCACTTTGCTGAGTGTTTTTATCATGAATGGGTGCTGTACTTTATCAAACACTGTTTCCTCATCTATTGATATGATCATGTGATTTTTGTCTTTGCTTTTGTTTATGTGATGTAGTACGTTTATTGATTTGCGAATATTGTACCATCCTTGCATCCCTGTGGTGAATCCCAGTTGGTCATGAACTATGATCTTTTTAATGTATTGTTGGATGCAATTTGCCAAAATTTTGAGGATTTTATTGTCTATGTTTATCAGCAATATTGGCCTTAAATTTTCTTTCTTTGTTATGTCTTTATCTGGTTTTGGGATTAGGATGATGTTGGCTTCATAAAAAGATTTTGGGAGTGTTCCCTCTTCTTGGGTTTTTTTGGAAAAGTCTGTGAAGGATAGGATTTAGCTCTTCCCTGAATGTTTTGTAAAATTCTTCTGTGAAATTGTCCAGTCAAGGACTTTTGTGTGCTGGGAGTTTTTTTTTATTACAGCTTCAATTTTTCAGCTGTTCTTGGTCTGTTCGGCTATCTTCTTCTTCTTTATTCAGTTTTGGAAGATTATATTTTTCTAGAAATTTGTCCATTTCCCCTAGGTTTTCAAATTTCTTGGCATATAGTTCTTCATAGTAATTTCTTACAATCCTTTGTATTTCTGTGCTATCCATTGTAGTTTCTCCTCTTTCATTTCTGATTATATTTATTTGGGTTCTCTCTCTTTTTTTCTTGATGAGACTGCTTACAGGCTTGTCAATTTTGTTTATCTTTTCAAAGAACCAGCTCCTGGATTCATTGATCCTTAGAATTGTGCTTTTAGTCTCTATGTCATTTAATTCTGCTCTAATCTTGTTTATATCCTTCCTTCTACTTGCTCTGGGCTGTCTTTGTTGTAACAAAGACAGCAGCTATGTTGCTGTCAATATCCTTGAGTTCTTGTAGGCGTAGGGTTAGGTTGTTTGTTTGAATTGTTTCTGTCCTTTTTAGGTAGGCCTGTATTGCTATGAACTTCCTTCTCAGGACTGCCTTCCCTGTGTCCCATAAGTTTTGGGTTGTTGTGAATTCATTTTTGTTTGTTTCCAGAAACTTCTTGATTTCTTCCCTAATTTCATTCTTGACTCATTCATTGTTTAATAGCATGCTATTCAATCTCCATGATTTTGAGTGTTTGGGGGTTTTCCCTTTGGGGTTGGTTTATACTTTCAGTCCCTTGTGGTCAGAGAACATGCTTGATATGATTTCAATTTTCTTGAATTTGTTGAGGCTTGTTTTGTGTCCTATCATGTGGTCTATCTTTGAAAATGTTCCATGTGCATTTGAAAAGAATGTGTATTTTGCTTCTTTGGTATGAAGGGCTCTTTATATATCAGTTAAGACCATTTCATCTAGGGCACTGTTCAATGCCACAATATCTTTGTTGATATTTTGTTCGGAAGATTTGTCCATTTTTGACGGTGGGGTGTTAAAATCCCCCACTATAATTATGTTGCTGTCAATATCTTTCTTGAAGTCCTCTAAGATTTTCTTTATGTATTTGGGTGCTCCTAT
The DNA here is from genome assembly GCA_004024845.1 of Tonatia bakeri. Lineage (NCBI taxonomy): Eukaryota > Metazoa > Chordata > Mammalia > Chiroptera > Phyllostomidae > Tonatia > Tonatia bakeri. The sequence goes on along the minus strand of PVIA01009693.1, from coordinate 49,032 downwards.
GTTGGGTGCATATATATTTACAATGTTTATGTCTTCTTGGTGGATTCTTCCCTTGAGTATTATGAAGTGACCTTCTGGGTCTCTCTTTATGGCTCACTGATTCAATCTTCTACTTCATCGATCCTGCTTTTGATTCCTTCTGCTGCGTTCTCCAGTTCAGTAATTGTATTCTTTATTTCCTCTTGGCCCTTGTTGACAGTTTCTTTTTCCTTTTTCATGTTGATATAGTTTGCAGTGAGTTCATTGTAGTTTCCCTGTAGTTTCTGGTAATTCACTGTGAGCTCATTGAGCTTCCTGATCACCATTGCTTTGAACTCAGTATCTGATAGTTGAGTTGTCTCTATTTCATTTAGCATTGTTTCTGAGGCTTCCTCCTTTCCTTTCCTTTGGGGATTGTTTCTTTGTCTTCCCATTGTTTGTAAACCTCTTCTTGTTAGCCTCTGTTTCTTAAATTGATCTGTTCTGACTCCCTGTGTTTATGGTGTGAATTTTTATGGTAGAAGACCTCTGAGATTCAGTGGTGCAGTATCCTTGATCTCCCAAGCTCACTGGTCTTGGGCTGTCATTTAAGTTGGCTCTATGTTTGTCTTTGGGTTTTGATTGTTGTTGGATATTTCTTTGGTGAGTCCTTCCCACCAGCTGGTTAACTGCGGGTCACTCTGTCCACCACCTCTTGTATTTTGTTGTGCTGGTGTGGGCAGGTTGTGTTGAAGCTAATTCTTCAATGTGTACAGGGTTTTCCAGATTCTCTCTTGCTCTTGTTCAATTGTTTGTTCTGGGTAATTTCTGCACTATTTAGTTTTATTTCCAGATCGGTCCTGGATTGAGGTTAGTGTGTCTTCCACTCCTTCCTTCACCTTCTTTTGTTGTTATCTGTTAGTCATTCCTTTGTTGTTGGGTTTCCTCTTCCAGGGCGTATCCTGGTGTTCACAGTTTCCACTTATTCGTGGTGCAGTTAAACAAGGTCTTCCATGCTCTCTCCCTTAACCTACATTAACCTCTTATTCCAAGATGATTTCCTCAGGAAGATGAGTAAATAAGGTTTACTTTTGCAAGATGTAAACTCCAACTAATTCATTAACATTCATTAAATGTTTATAAAACACAAGTTGCCCAGAGTGAGGTGTGGACAAATTAGTAATGCAGACAACCCAGATCCTTTTTTAAAAAAATCCTCACCCAAAGATATGTTTGATTTTGGACAGAGAGGAAGAGAAATAGAGAAAGAAACATAGATGTGAGAAAGAAACATTGATTGGTTGCCTTTCATTTGTGCCTTGTCCAGGGATCAAACCCTCATCCTAGATGTGTACCCTGACCAGGGATTGAACCTGTAGTGATTTGATGTGCAGGATAATGCTCCACTTGACTGAGCCACTCGGCCAGGGCAAACCTGGCCATTGTGTTTCTGAGAGCCAAGGGGTGAATGAACATTGAGAAATTTTCCAAGTAGGGAGCTTGCGATCTGTCAAGGTAGAAATATTTATTTCAAGGATATCAGCAAACACTGATATCCAAGCTTCTTCTCCTTTCTTTACTCAGACAGCCATTTACCAGCACAATTAAGGATGTCAATAAACCCAATTATTTTATAAAGGATTTTTTTGTTGAGGTGTGTCTTCCCAGTATTGTGTGGAGTGGATGCAGGGTACATGTTAGAACAAGCTGGCTTTGGGGACATCCCAGGCCCTTTCAGTTGTGGAAAGAGGGAGGTTTTTCTATGCTAGCTCTGTTCCCCCACAGAGAAGGAAGGTCAGGCAGGGGAAACTCAACCACTAGCACTAACCACATCTCACATCTCACATGTTGCCCATCTGGGTGACATCATAAAGGGACTCTGACATTTTCCATAGAACCTTTTGCCAGGAGGACAGTTTTTTTATTTTCTCCACTGAGATAAAGAGATGTTTGAAGATAAGAAGCCATGTTCACTGGAGCACATTGGAGGGGATGATGAAATGGGCACACGGCCTGGCTTGGCTGTTGGTGACTCAGAGAGTGGCACTGATGGAAGTACATGAGCCACCAGCTTCCTGGATCTGAGTGTGGGTCAGCGGAGGTGTGGTGTTGGCTCAGTACAGGTGTCATGTTCATGATAAAGCACAGGTGAGCTTTGTCCACTGCCCTAAACAGTTGGTCTGCAAACGATTGAGAATCTTCTGCGCTGAGGGTCTTGGGAGACTCTTGATTGCATTGGCTCTGGCCAGACCCAAGAGGGTCTGGACACCATTTCTGCTCCCAACTCTGGGCTTGTGTGTACTTTTGCCAGTGCTTTGGGCAGCACTTTCTATGGGGGCTTCCATTTAGCTGCCCTTGGGTTGCTGAAGCTGTTTTCCTTGAGGCACAGGGTGCAGGAAGGACCTGGGGCTTGTGGTTTCTGCTTCCCCCACACACATCATGTGGGAGTTTGAAAGCCTAGTCCAAACTCCAGGGTGTTCTGCTCAGGTCCCTGAGGGTTGGGCTAAAAGTCTGTACCCCATCCTTGGTCTGAGGTGACATGTCCCTTTGTTATTCTCTGTCTGTATCTTGCTCTGCTTGTCATCACAGTGTTGCCTGGGAGTGCTTACAGGGACCCCCACCTCAGGACCTGCTTTTAGGAAATCTTGGGCATCCCAGCTCCTGACTAATGAAGGAAGACCTCGTAGAGCCTTAGAGAATCAGAGAGGATGGGGAGCCACTTCCTGGAAAAAGGATATGAAAGGCTCAGAGGTGGGCATGTGTACTAGGTTCCTACAGATGCAGAGTGGCATGTACTGGGTTTGAGGGGAGAACCCAGTGAGACAAGACTGGGCAGAACATGGACCAGCCCCAGGGGAAGGTTGCTCCAAGCCCTGGTAACAGGTCCCTCAGGAATGTGTGTGTGTGTGGGATGGTGGCCCCACCAGCTTACCTGCTTGCAGACAAGAGAATGTGGGACCTCCAGCTTCTATAACTATGTGTGCCAATCACTTATAATAAATCATCTATGCATCTCATCTACCTACCTACCTACCTACCTATCTATTATCTTCTGTGGGTTTGGTTTCTTTGGAGAACCCTGACTAATACACATGTGAAGGTGTTCTGCCATTTTCTGTTGAGATCAATCTTTTCTTTTATATGACACAGAGACACAAGGCCTCCATTCACTGGGCTCTTTGTAAAACCAATAGTGAGAGCATTTGAGAAATATTACTTTGATAATAACCCACAGTGATCCCATTGATGAACCTGGAACTGCATGGTCTCTACAACATTACTTCAAGCATTTAAATTATTTTAAGATAAGTACACAATTTACTAATATTCTGTGGATAATTGTGTAAAAGCTGCATAACTGTCTCACCTGCCAAGTAGAAGGAAGAACTCTCTAAGCTTTTGTTCTGAAGCATGGTCCCTAGATTAGCAGCATCAGTATCACCTGGGAGCCCATCAGAACTGCAGAGTCTCAGGCCCCACATGAAACTCCAGGTATCTCCCTGGCCACTGGCCACATATGGCTGTTGGACACTTGAATGTGGCTAGTGCCACATAATAAAATGAGAATATTTCAGGTATATCAGGTTACATAAAATATATAAATATAAATTCCACCTGTTTCTTTTAACTTAAAAAAAATCTTCACCCAAGAATATGTGTATTGATTTAGAGAGATAGGAAGGGGGAGACAGAGAAACATAGATGTGAGAGAGAAACATTGATCAGCTGCCTCCTGTACATGCCCCAACCAAGGATCGAACCTGCAACCCAGATATGTGCCCTGACCTGGGATAGAACCTGCAGTGTTTTGGTGTAGGGAATGATACTCCAAGCAACTAAACCACACGGCCAGGGCTCTTACAATTTTTTAAAAAACTGTTGCCAGCAGGAACTGTTGAATTACACACATGATTCACATTGCATTTCTATTGGACAACACTGTGCTCATACCTGCTCACTCAGATTCTTCATTTTGATAAGAGCCCTGGGTGACCTGTAGCCATTAGAGTTTGAGAAGTGCTGCTCTTGGCCAGGGGTTGACACATCCAGCTGGCACTGGTTTTTGAGAACTGAGTTTTATTGGGACATAGCCACACCTACTTGTTATAAACTTTCTGTGGCCGGTGCCATGCTCCACTGGTGGAATGGAGTAGTTGTGGCAGACAGCTTTAGGCCCACAAATCCTGAACTACCACCATCTGGCCCTTTCCAGTGGAGTTTCTGACCCTGGCTTGGGTCCTTGGTCCTGTTGTTGTTTCATGGCATGGTCTGTGGTCCAAGCAGGCCTGTCTTGTCCTTGTCAGGAGAGGGCCCTGGCCTGGCTGCCCTTGGTGCAAATTGTCATCAGAGACCTGCCCATTTCCTGGAAGTCACAGTGGAGGTCAAAGATCCTCTGGCCACGTGATAGAAAAGATTAAAAGATGATTTAAAGGCAAAAGTCCCAGTCACATTGGAAAGGCCCTTCGAAGTCACCTGGTCTGTCTCTTACTTCTTGTTGGGTGTGGCCTGAAGGCTGTCCTGATGCTGGTCAGGGGAGTGGCAGGAACCTCAGTGTTCTGCCCTAGGCTGTCTTCCCAGATCCTGGGTATGGTGGACGCCCTTCAGCCACAGAAGTGTGTTAAGAAAGAGCCGGGCTTAATCCTCACACACTGACACTTGGTTTTAGTGTAATGTTTAATTTCCTGTGCAGTTTTCAAATATCATTAAAGAGGGACATGCAGTTTTTATGTTAACCATTGGGAAGCACAGAGTTTAAAAATAAAAGAAAAAGATGAGACTGAGGAACATCAGTCTATCTTCCCACTACTCAGATTATGGTCCACAGAGCAGCAGCAGTATCTCTCTGCCTCCGCACTCCTGGGTCAGGATCTGTGTGTGACAAGATCCCAAGTGAGGCCCAGGCTCAGAGCATTTAAACTCATTGTTCTTCAGTGCCTCTTGAAATCACTTGGGGTGGTCTGAAAATTCCGAAGCCCATTCCCTACTCTAGAGCTTCTGCTGTCACATCTAGGTGAGGCCTAGGCACAGAGGATTTTGAGGGTCCCTGTGTGGTATGAGTGTGCAGTGGGAGGCGAGGACTTCAGTCTATATTTTTGCTTTGAATTTCACAATCCAGATCCTGTATGGTACCCAGCCTGGTGGAATCATCAGGAATGTGTTCTCAACTCACACTTCTTAAAGCCACCATTTTTTCCCCTGTTGGGGTGATGGGAGATTCATTCATTCATGGATTCTGTGAACTTCTGGTGGAGCTTCTAGAAGGTGTGTTGTGGAATCTGGCTGACTTACCCAACACGGGCACGGGAAGTCATGGACCTTCCATGACAGCTCTAGCTATAAGGCCAGTGCCAGTTATGAAAGCCTTTGATACTTTCCTCTGTTGTGGACAGTGGGCGCTTGTGCTTGGAGGATCTCTCCTGTCTCCTTTAGTCCTTGGGTGGGTGTGATGGGCACTGGGGAGCTTTTCAGCTGGAAATCAGTACCGCTACACCACCGACTTGTTCAGGCTTGTCTGGGCGAGTCCCCCAAGTCAAGGCAGACCATGGCTCCCATTTAGACAATGCGTTGTCGTTCACCCTCGGCCTCAGGGAGGTCAGAGGCCCTGAAGGAGTCCACGCTTCATCGTCCTAAGCTCTTTCTTTTTTGTGAGTATATTTTATTGATTATGCTTTTATAATTCCCCCATTTTTTTCTCCCCTTTCTCCCCCTCCACCCTGCATCCCCCCTCCCTCTAGCATTCCCACCCCTTAGTTCATGTCCATGGGTCATACATGTAAGTTCTTTGGCTTCTCCATTTCCCATATTATTCTTAACCTCCCCCTGTCTATTTTCTACCTACCAATTATGCTTCCTATTACCTGTACCTTCCCCCCCATTTTTCCCTTCTCCCTCTTTCCACTGATAGCCTTTCTTATGATCTGCATTTCTGTGATTCTGTTCCTGTTCTAGTTGTTTGCTTAGTTTGTTTTTGTTTTTTGTTTTTTAGGTTCGGTTGTCGATAGTTGTGAATTTGTTGCCATTTTAATGTTTATAGTTTCGATCTTCTTTTTTTCTTAGATAAGTCCGCTTAACATTTCATATAATAAGGGTTTGATGATGATGAACTCCTGATAGTCTTATGGGAACTCCTTTGTAGGTAACTCTCTCATTTTGTCTTGCTGCTTTTAAGATTCTCTCCTTATCTTTAATCTTATGTAACTTAATTATGAAGTATCTTGGTGTGGCCCTCCTTAGGTTCAACTTCTTTGGGACTCTCTGACTCTCCTGGACTTCCTGGAAGTCTATTTCCTTTGCCAGATTAGGGAAGTTTGCCTTCATTATTTGTTCAAATAAGTTTTCAGTTTCTTGGTCTTCCTCTTCTTCTTCTAGCACCCCTATAATTAGGATGTTTGAACATTTAAAGTGATCCCAGAGGTTCCTTAGCCTGTCCTCATTTTTTTGAATTCTTGGTTTTTCATTCTGTTCTGGTTGAATGTTTACTTCTTCCTTCTGTTTCAAATCCTTGATTTGAGTCCCAGTTTCCTTCCCATCACTGTTGGTTTCCTGTATATTTTTCTTTATTTCACTTTACTTAGCCTTTACTTCTGTCTTTATTTTGTATCCATACTCAATAATTTCTGTGAGCATCTTGACTATCAGTGTTTTGAACTCTGCATCTGATAGGTTGGCTGTCTCCTCATTGTTTAGTTCTTTTTCTGGAGTTTTTATCTGTTCTTTCATTTGGGCCATATTTCCTTGTCTCAGCTCACCTGCTACGTTATAAGGGGTGGAATCTCAGGTATTGACCATAGCAGGGCAACCCACTTCACTGTGTTGTGACACTGTATGTGGGTGGGGGTCAGAGAGGGAACAATGCTGCTTGCTTGGCTCTTGTCCCATTTTTAGTCACTTCCTCCACTACCCAAAAGTGAATTACCCTTTTCTGGTTCTGATTCCCAGGTGGGTGGGTTTGTATATGTTCTAGGACTCTATGGGTCTGTCCAGTGGATTTTCCTGTGATACTGGGAGTTTCTTCTACCTCCACATACCCCACAGGTTTTATAGCCAAAGTTTGTGAGCCTTTATTTCCCTGGCCAGAACCCTGAGTTGTGCATTCTGTCTTGCTCCCCAGTTGTTCCTCCCAGTTTATCTGCATGTAAATGTGGGACCACCTGGTTCACCAGCCACCATCTTGTCATGCATCCTTTCTGCCCTGCCTGCCCATCTCTGACTCTCCTACCAGTCTGGATGAATGTTTCTTCTCAGCCCCTTGGCTGTTGGACTTCCATGCAGTTTGATTTTTCTGGCAGTTCTGGTTGTTTTTTGTTTTTAAATTGGTTGTTGTCCTTCTTTTGGTTGTGCAAGGATGCAAAGCATATCTACCTATGTCTCCATCTTGGCTGGAAGTTCCTCCTGGGCTCATTCTGAACACCCATTCAAACATGTCCCTGGGCCACTGCAACATCATGAGGCCCTTCTTCCTGACTCTGGCTAGTTGTGGGGAGAGCAGGGTGGCAGGGAACTGGAGCTGGGTCTGCCAAGCACCCAGGCCTTGCCTGGCAGGCACATAGCCCCACAGGGCTTCTGCCAAACAGAGCTTCTTTGATAGCCACCATAGGGGCAGATGGTCCTCTGGAACTCCATATGCATCCTAGCAGGAATGCCAGAGTCAACAGCACCCAGGTGGATGCATGCTGAGGCCCAGGGCTCAGGAGATCAGTGAACTCCTGCCCCTTGGCCACCTGAGCACTCCCTGGCCAAAATGGCCAGAGCCCGGAGCCAAGGCACAAGAGTCTTAGCAGTGCCAAGGTGTTTGACACAAACAGCATTAGAACAAATCTGAGCCCTTGGTTGAAGACAAGGACTATGTAAATTATGAAGTGTTATGATTTCAGGAGTTAATTATTCTTTCTTTTCAGTATTTTTATTAATTATTCCATGAGTTGATGTGTTGAGCATGTATTATTAAGAAAAATAATAGAGTTTTTAAAAGCAATAAAATCCAGTGTTAACTGCATCAGTCAGATGTGTGCCCTCCAGACCTCTCCCTTCCACTCCTGCCTCAGTTCCCTGGATGGGCCATGGTAAGGATTAGAAATAATGCACATAGATGTTGGATGTCTGTGCAGGCTTGGGGGAGGTCTAGGCAAATAGACATAAGACAGGGCAATGTGGCTTGGATGGCTCAGTGCACTCAGGTTAGGGGACAGAGCATCTCGGTTCCAGAGGAGACTTCACCTGGGTGGTCCAGTGCCTCTACCACATGCCTCTCAGGCTCCTGGTTACTCTCACTACCTCTCCTGTTTTCTCCTGGTTACATGGGGAAAACAGAGAAAGGGAGAGCCCTTGGAAGCACAGGGGCCTTTGTGGGGGCTGCAAGGGGCAGCACAAGGCAGCTGGATACATGGGCAGCCAGAATGAGAGACAGAGGCAACAGTTTCACAAGTGTAGAGGGAGTCAGACCCTCTTTGTGTGGTTGGAGAATGGCAGACTGGACCTGAGTCACTCTCAATCCCTTTTTGTTGCCTTGGCAACAACACCCTGGGCCACAAAAAGGACTGATTCTCTCAAGCAATGGTCTGGTCACCATCCCACTGACTAAGCATTGAAATTTTTATATCCAATGTGGGATGGAAACTTCTAGAATAAGGAACACCTTGCTGAGCAGGTGAACACAGGCAGGCAATACTTCAGTGGGTGGGTATGCAGTGAAAGGAAGGGCTGGCACTCTTTTTTTTCTGTAAAGGAAGTAACTCATTCCTTAACAACAGCATCATGAAAGCCAGAAACAATGGGGCTTACAGAGTGACAGTGATGTATTGGATTTCTTTGGAAGGAAAGAAAAATGTGACAAACACTGTAGCTTTTTTTCAGCCTGAGGAAGAGGTGCTGAGACTTCACTTCCCAGCTGAAGAGGAGACTGAGCTGTGTTTGGGAGACTGTGCTCTGGAAAACCTCAACCCAGCCCTGGTTCCCTTGTCCATTGTGGTATTTGGCTTGAGCCTGACTCGGCTCCTAAAGGCCTGTAGTGCACCTCTTCATGTTACCCTTACATAGTCCAACTCTTTCATGCTTCCCATTTTTCTGAAGCCACCTTCTGCCACGTCTGGGTTGGCCTCTGCTCTTGAGGGTGCATGTGATGAGACTGGAAGCATCTCGATAATTCAGGACAGTTTCTCTTTCCAAGCCTGTAGCCTCAGTCACCTCTGCAGCCATGCAATGCAATACATGGACAGGTTCTGAGACTACAGCATAGGCGTCTTGGGGTCTTCTGCCTATGTCCCTCTCTAGGGAGGAGACCTGCCCACTGGGTGGGCAGTTCTCCTCACTGTAGTGGCTGACAAGGCCACTACAGGGGTTTCTGCACCACCCGTTGTGACCCTGCCACCTTGTGAGCAGTGGCTTCTGCTAGGGGGAAACAGGAGGCTGAGCCCTTCCCTCAAGATGTGACAAGTAGATGTGTCCTGATTTTTCACTTTCCCTAAGAATAAGTAAAATGAGGGATTTAGGACAAGTAAGCCATGGAAACCATGGCTGAATTCACAGTGTGCCTCTCTCTTTAAAGTTCAAGACATTCTAAAATGATAGGCATGGCTCTTTAAGAAGACATTCTAGAATTCTTTGCACCTGAAAGAACACACAGTGGACATTCCGTGTAAGAGGGAGGAGAAGTTCCTGTCTGGGGCTGTGTGGGACTTGTTGCATTTGAAATGATAAGATTTATTTAAAAGGTAAAAACCCACAAACTAAATGTGGTCAAACTGTTGCAGAGAGTAGGGGTGATGTCTGAGGTGAAGGAAACAGAAGTCTGTGGTTAAATAGCTGGTTTCACGATGAGTTATGGTATTTCTCCAGAAAAGCTCTGCCATCAGTTATGTTTGCTATCGGGCAGCTTCAGGAGTGAGTTCAGCATGATTCTGTGTCTGGTCTTGCTGGTGGTCTATCTTTTTGTTCCATCTTCACAGTCACAGCCCAGAAATTTGGGGAACAGGGAAAGTAGGTTCCAGTTATCTATTGTTGTGTAACAAATCACCCCAAACCAGTGACTTCAAGCCTTTTCTTACCCCCACTCTGCCCATTGCCTGGGGCCAACAGGAGGTTCTTTTGAGATGTCCCCTGGGACCACCCTGTTGGCCCATGTACTCAGCTCTACTGTTGTAATGAGGAAGCAGCCACGGACAATGCATATATACACCAATGGGCATGGCTGTGTTATAATAAACACTTATTTACAGAAACTGGCACAGGTGCCAGAGTTGGCTAACTCCTTTTTTACAAGGTCACTCAGGTCTCCCAGGAACACAAAAGCAGATACTTCCAGGCCTTCTTAAGGCTCCAATCAGGCACATCATTGCCTCTTAAATGGTTTGGGACTCAGCCCCAATATACTGTGAAGGGTACAGTAGAGGGTGGGGGGCAGGGTCCCTGGGCACCTCTGGGAACTCATGCTCACAATGTGTGTGTGGGAAAGGCAAGGTTCCACTGTGGTGTCTGATTTTAAGAAAACGGTAGAGAATGCAATCCTCACATTTAAATGAAGAATCAGAATCTATTTTTAGAAGCAGACCTTTTATAGACCTGTGGTATACATAACTTACTGAGTTACTGGAGTTACTAGAGTTACTCGAGGGCTGGATTATTTCCTGCTAAGGTCTACACCACCAAGATTAGTGAAAGGACCTTAGTTCACAGGATTTTGTGGTAAGGACTCTTGTCTTTGCTGGCTTCCTCTCACTGATGATTTTTGTACATGGATATGGGAAATAGAAACACTGTGTGACCATTACTCTTACAGGTAGAGGCCATTAGGGACACTCTGACAGTGCATTTTGTTGGAGTCCCGATGGCTCTCACCTGGTGTTCTGCCTTCTCCTGGTTCACCTCTGTTTTTCAGGTGCCTGGGCTATTGTATTGATGCAAAGATCTCCATGGGGTAGCTTGTATAGGACTGAGGAACTCTAGGCATGTGTGAGAAACGTCGTCCCTGGGGTGGGGAGGCCTCCTACCTCTTGCCTACTGTGTTTCACAAGCCTCACCTGTTCTTCCTCCAGCTGTCCATCCACTGTAGTGCCACCAACATTCTTGTTTTTATAACAGACTGGATCATGTTGCTCCCTTTGGCATGTGCCCCTGACTGCTCCCAACCACCCACAGACCAAACCTTCATTTGAGGTTGGTGCTCCAGCTGCCCTGCGTTCTGGCTTTTCCCAGCTTTCCCTCTCCCAGTGCACACTGCTCCTGACCCTGAACTCTCCAGTATTTCCAAAGGAGCTCTGAACCCTGCTACCTTCTCTTGTTTACTCTAAGCCTGAAACTCTTTTCCCATCTGAAGATGGTTCTTCAAATCCCAACCTAAATTCCCCTGCTCTAGTAAGTCCTCTCTAGTTCCCCTTAGTTAGATCAATTCCTCCTTACTCAAAGAAAACACAGAAGGAAGGAAGGAAGGAAGGAAGGAAGGAAGGAAGGAAGGAAGGAAGGAAGGAGGGAGAGAGGTGGAAAGAATGAGGAAGGAAGGGAGGGAGGGAGGGAAGGAGGGAGAGAATGAAGGAAGGGATGAAGGAAGGGAGGAAGGAAGAGAAAGCAATCATAGGTATTTTACTGGAACATACCTTGGATGCCCCATGAGCATGTTCACATACAAAATTGTCAAAACATACCTACCTTCACAGAATGCAAGAAAGTGTAACTGAAAAGTGATCATTTCTGATCGTTAATGATTCATCTCTTGCCTAGTGAGCAATATTGTGCCTGGCAGAGGATTTTGAAAGTGTTTCTCAAGTTGCTTGCTGTCATTTCCCTGTGTGTGTGTGTGTGTGTGTGTGTGTGTACATGTGACACATTAAAGATCAAGCCAGCATATAAATTACATGCTGCTCTTCCATTTTCCCAAAACTTTCTAATGAATCAATGTTGACAAAAAAAAAAAAAAAAGGCAACAAGGCAGATAGATGGATCTCTTTGTTCTGCAGAGGAACAGTCCCTCCTTTGTTGTAGGTACGGGGTGTTTAGTAAGAAGGCTCCTTTCCCAAGGTTACAGAGTCCATCAGCTCCTGCTTTTGGTGTTTGTTATAAGGAAATTTGAGCAAGCCTTGCTCTTCCTTCTTGGAGCCTGGCTTGGGTTTGTTATAATGAGAGGGACTTGCTCTCCAGGCTGCAAAGTGAGAACAGGCTTTTGGGGGTTAGGGTGTGGTTCCACCAGGGGGCCCATAAACAGCACAGATGCACTTGGGGCAGACTGGTCAATGAGACATAGGACTACCTGGTGACTTCAGCTGGAACAGCACAGAGGGATCCCTGGGCCTTGGAGAACAGCTTGGATACCCATCCTTTCCCCTGTTGGTTTCCCCATCTTGTCCACATTAGTGTCATGGAGATTGAGCACCAGCATCCTGTGCCCCTGATGTGACACAAAAGTCATAATGTCATTGATGAAGTAGTATTGAAAAAAATGTTTAGTCTGAATTTCATGAGTGCTCTAGATTATTCTGTTTATAAGAAATACAAGGAAGACTGCCCTGGCTGGTGTAGCTTAGTGGATTGAGTGTGGGCTGTGAACCAAAGGGTCTCTGGTTCAATTCCTTATCAGAGCACATGCCTGGGTTGTGGGTCAGGTCCCCAGTGGGGGCCACATGAGAAGCAACCACATATTGATGTTTCTCTCCTTCTCTTTCTCCTTCCCTTCCCCTCTCTCTAAAAATAAATAAAAATAAAAAATCTTTTAAAAGAGGAGATTCTCTTTAAAATAAAAATAGAAAGGAATACAAGGAATAAAGAAAGAAACCAAAGGGCACCACAAGGAAGCAATCAGACAAATCCAGAATGTAGGACATTTTTCAACATCTCAGGGACCTGCCATCTTCAGGAAGTCAATGTATTAGGAAAAACACTGTGGCTCTAGGTTACAAGGGACTTTGGAGACCTGATCTTCACATGCAATAAGTGAACTTAGGTGGCATCTGGAAGTACTCCATCCCCAACTCTAAAGGATTCTCTGGGGATGGTTGGAAAAATTTGAATGTGGACTCAGTACTGAATGTTATTATGGATCATTGTCCACTTTGCTAGGTGTGATAAGGTGGGAGAAGGTCATTAGTCTTCATGATGCATGATGAGTGTTCAGGAGCCAATGGTCATGATGTCTGTTGTTCACTGAGTAAACAGACACCTCCCAGCTTCCCAAATGCCCACTAAAAGAAAGGAAGGAAATGTAAGCAACTGTTGAATCTAAGTTCACATAGTCTTTGGTTATTGACTGTTCTATTTTTTCAACTTCTCTGTGTATTTGAAATGTTATAACAATAAAACATTGGGGGTAAAATAAAATGCAGAACTAATCCTGCTGCTCCTAGAACTGCAAACCTTCAAAGACCTTGTGGTTAGTCTTCGCCTGGACTGGCCTGGATGCCCCTCCCTCTCCCTACCCCTCAGGCTGACTGTGCTGAAGCCATCCCTCAGGACGCTGAGCACACTGCTGCTGTTTCTTCCAAACCTGTGCCTGTGCTCTTCTCTCCAGGCACAAAGCCAATATTCAGTCACATTCCTATGCTGTGTTAAGGGGTCCCTCACATTTACCCCCCAAACATTTACTTGTTAGAATATCGTAGACATTTGATTTTATAACCAGAAACTGTTGGAGGGCAAATATTATGTTCCTAATACATGATGCTGCAATATATTTGCTGCAGAAATAAAACACTATTTTGTACTTTGCTGTGATCTGGGGAAATCCATTACTCAAGAATCTGCATTCCTGGATATTCTGAAAATCAGAGCAGGCCATGATAGCAGTTAGGTGCTCCAAAGCTTCTGAAGTTGGGAGAGAAGAGCCTTTGGTATCTTCTGGAATTGATTTGGGGCCCCTCTCTTCCTATTAGTTGAATGGAACAAGTCAGGACTGGAGAGAATGACACAAAATTTTCAGATGCTTCTCACCATTCTGAGTTTGAGGGTGGAGACTGCCTCAAGGCTTGGTGCAACTGTGCGATTATATTTGTCATGATGAATAGAAGATAATTTTTATTTGGTGTGTCAACAAATTAGAATATGAAGACCTTATTTTTATTGGCAAGCAAGTAGGACAGCACTGGAGCAGATGAAAATGTTTTGCATAGAGAGATATTTGAATGGATGGATGGATAATTGGAAGAGTGATGTGTAGGTGATGGATAGATAGATGGGTGATGGATAGGTAACTGAATGGATGATAGGTGGGATATGTATGTATGTATGTATGTATGTATGTATGATTGATGGATGGATGTGTGGATAGATGGAATGCATGAGTGTGTGAATAAATGGTTAATGGATGAATGGATGAGTAGATATATATAGATATAGGTTTCAACAGCTGTGTATATTAATGCTGGATATTTTGGTTGCTATTATATAAGAGGATATCTTACTTGTGTCCCAGCCCTCCAAATGACCAAGGATCTGAAACCAACTCTAAATTATTTGGCAGAATAGTCATCCTATGTTGGAATCAGAATTCTGACATGACTGGTGAACCTCACCCCCAAGGCAAGCACCCATTCTAAGTTTTCCAAAGATATTATTTTGTGTGAATACCATTGCATAAGAGCAGAGCTTAGGTATATCTCAAGGGTTGCACTCTTGGGGTTTATATAGCTCAATAATAAAGTCATTGCATTTGGGACCACTTTTATGGGTGTTTTGTCTCCAGAATCCTTCCTTCTGAAGTGTGAGTTAGGCTTGTGGGAATGATCAAGCGAGAAATTCTTCACTTGATCTTAGCCAAAAGGCCGAGAAGCAATAAGAGAGAGATTCTTGACTATCTTAGGCCACCACCTGATAATTATCTGATGGTGAGCATCCAGTTGTGGATCCAGGAATAAGAGGATGAAACCATTTCCACAGGCTCCCTTGTGGAAGAGGGTCGAGTCAGAAAACAGAAACTGTGGACTGAACAGCTGACTCAACCAGCACCTGGGTGACTGGCCCATTCAAGGATAATGGCAGAATTATCCTTGAGCCAGGATTGAAAATCTTTGTGGTGGATAGTTTTACATGTTGATTGGGCTCTAGTACCCATCAGCTACTCAATCAAATACTGATGTAGGTGTTGCTGTGAAGGTATTGGTTAGATGTGGTTAACATCTATAATTAATTGACTTTAATAAAAGGAGATGATTCAGTACTGTAGGTGGGCATTATCCAATCTATTCAAGACCTTAACAATGGAGATATGTTAAAGAAGAAATTCTGTTTCAAGATGGCAGTGTCAACTCTTGCCTGAGCTTCCAGCTTGCACTAGAGATTTCAGACTTGCCAGCCCCGCAAGCATGTGAGACAATTTTATTTTTCAATTACAGTGGATATCCAGTATTTTATATTAGTTTCAAGTGTACAGCATAGAGGTAAGACAATTATATAATTATGGAGTGACCCCTCTCCACAATGAATCTAGTATCCACCTGGCATCATACGTAGTTATTACAATATTATTGTCTGTATTCCCTCTGCTGTACTTAATATCCCCATGACTTTTTGTCACTACCTATTTTTACTTCCTAATCTTTTACTCTTTTTCATCTAGCCACCCAACCTCCTTCCATCTGGCAACTGTCAGTTTGTTCTCCATACCTATGAGTTTGTTCTGTTTTGTTTGTTTATTTTGTTTTTTAGATTCCAAATATAAATAAAATCATATTGTATTTTACTTTATCTGTCTTATTTCACTTAGCATAATACCTTCTCATCCATCAATGATGTTGCAAATGGTAAGATTTCATTCTTTGTTATGGCTGAGTAACATTCCATTGTATACATGTACCACAGATTTTTTAATCCACTTGTCTACAGATGAAGTTGCCCATCTTGGCTATTGTAAATAATGCTGCAATGCACATAGGGGTGCATATATCATTTCAAATAAGTATTTTGGATTTCTTCAGATATATACCCGGAAGGGAAATTGCTGGGTCCTACATTAGTCCATACTGTTTTCAACAGTGATACCTCAATTTGTAATCCCATCAATAGTGCAAGAGGTTTCCCTTTACTCCACATCCTAGCCAACACTTGTTTGTTGATTTGTTGATGGTAGCCATTCTGACAGGTGTAAAGTGAGATCTCACTGTGGTTTTAATTTGTGTTTGTCTGATGATTAGTAACACTGGCCATATTTTATGTGTTTATTGGTCATCTGTATGTCCTTTTTTGGGGAATTGTCTCTCCCTATTTTTTAATTGGATTTTTTTAGTGTTGAGTTGCATGAGTTCTTTATATATTTTGGATATTAACGCCTTATAGGATGTATCACTGGTAAATATCTTCTTCCATTCAGTAGGTAAACTGTTTCCTTTGCTGTGCAAAAAATTTTTGTTTGATACAGTCCCATTATTTTTTCTTTTGTTCCCCTTGCTTGAGGAGATATATTGAAAAAATATTAAATAAAAATGTCAGAGAGTTTACTGCCTATGTTTTCTTCTAAGAGTTTTATGGTTACAAGTCTTACCTTCAAATCTTTAATCTTTTTTACGTTCGTACTTGTACAGGTGTAAAAAGATAGTCTAGTTTCATTTTTTGCAAATATCTGTCCAATTTTCCCAACACAATTTATTGAATGAACAGTCTTTAACCCATTGTAGGTTCTTACCTCCTACAGATTAATTAATCATGTAGGCATAAGTTTATTTTGAGCTCTCTATTCTGTGCCATTGACCTATGTCTGTTTTTATGTCAGCACCATACTGTTTTTATTACTATGGCCTTATAATATAGTTTGATATTAGGTAACATGATATGTCTAACTTTGTTCTTCTTTCTCAAGATTGCTATGGCTATTTGGGATCCTTTGTGATTCCATATAAGTTTTAGTATTATTTGGCATCATTGTAATCTCTGCCTTTGTCCTGACCTGGCATTGATCTTTGTGTTTCTGTGTCCAAATTTCCCTCTTCATATAAACACACCAGTCACATTGGATTTAGGGGCCACCCAAATCCGGTATGACCTCAACTTACTTGAGTACATATAAAAAGACCCTATTTCCAAATAAGGTCTTATTCACAAGTTCTTAACATTAATTTTGGAGGGATACTATTTTACTTAGTACAGAGATTTTTCCAAGAGCAGAACAAAAGGGTTTTTTTCTTCCCTTTCCCTTCCAACTTCTCACACATAGCCCATTAGGAAGCCAGCTTACAGGATGTTCAGGACAAGGAGTTTGCAAATTTTCATTCCCTTCATCACAGACAAGAACACAGAAGGCTGCAAATGGACTGACATCAAAAGACAAATAACTAGGGTGTAAGATACAAAGAATAGAAACCAGAGTCATCAGCTCAGCTTGAGAGTGAAGGTATTATAGGAGACAGCTCATTTCCAATCTGAGAGCATTTTTTCCTTCACCTTTCAAGGCAGCTACAACATGCATCTGGCTCCAGAAGCACTCTGCATATGTATTCTCATTTGTCCTTCAAGCATGCTGGCCTGCACATCTCTATCAGCATCTTCTCAGAGGTGCTGGTTTCCACTCACTCCATGTGTGTGCTTCTGTCTGTGTCTGAGTGGGGCTTGCATTACTGCTTGCTGGTTTCCCAATGTCTTTGAGTGGCTGTCCTGTGTAGTCACTCATCTTACTCTTTCCTAAGTACTAGCTGTGTCTAAGAGCTCTCTGTAGTCTGAAAGAGATTAATAAGATCTAAAACTTGTGGTGGGTGATACAGCAGCAAATTTTAAAAACAACAGGAGTCGGAATTAAAGCAGACCTTGAGAGCTGTCCCTATGTGCAGCTGTTTTTATAACTTTTTTTCATATAAATAATAAATGTCCATTAAAAATTTGACATCTAGAGCATTTAAGAAGTGAAAATAAAACTTATGGCTAATATACTGATGTTTTATTTCTACCCCCAGGTGTTTTCCAGTGCTTGGTAAACTTAAAATAAAAAAAATTAGCAAATACATTAAAAAAATCCTACTTCTTGAAAAATATAGCAGGGGCCTTTTGACAATGAACCAAGGGCCACAGAGATACCAGCTGGAAAGTGTTGGCAGGGCCCAGAGGTATTGTACTAAGCAAAGGGGTAAAGAGAAACCTCACAGGTCATGCCAGAACTTCCAGGATATGGCCTGTGCTTGTCCTGGTTACACAGACAGGAGACAATGCACTCACCTGGGATTTACTTAGGAACAACATTAATCATTCCTGCCAGCAGAAATCACCAAGTCAGTGTCACTAAAATTCTTCTCCTGAAGTCTGTGTATTTTATTGTTCAGTCACAGGAGACACACTTCAGATTCTCATTCTTGGCATTTCTAACAAGGCTGATGTTAGGCTCTCCCAGGCAGAAGCCACAGATGCTAGCAGAAAGTGCCCACTCAGAGCTTCAGTGTCCTTGGCCATCCTCAAAACACAATGCAGGAGAAAGGAGATAACAATTATAAAAGAAAAGGAAACCCCTCAAAGAATAAACAGTGAAGTGGGGACACCTGCATTCCTAAACAGATCTTCCAGAAAGAGAAGGTGAAGGAGGTAGGGAAGGGCGGGGCAGGCTCCATCCCTGAGAATTCTAAGTGTCCAGGAAATGTTAGCCGTTCGAAAGCATGTGTACATCAAGGTCAAATATGTGATAAATAACATAAAATGTACTATTTTAATCATTTTGAGTGTACAATTCATTGATTTTAAGTATATTCACATTTTACTTTGCAACCATTCCACCCTCCACCTCCAGAACTCTTTGATTTTATAAAACTGAAACTGTTCTCATTAAACAATAGTTCCCCTCTCTGCCCTGACTCTAGTTTCTGGCATCTACTGTTCTGCTTTATGGCTTTAGAAATTTGACTACTCCAGGCATTTCACATCAGTGCAATCATACAATATTTGTCTGTTTTTCTGACTTATTTCACTTAGCATGATGTCCTTAAGGTTCATACATGATGTAACAGGTGCCAGAATTTCCTTCCTTTTTAAGGCTGAATAGTATTTCATTTTATGGATACACCACATTTTGTTTATCCATTTACTCAATGGTGGACATTTGGGTTGCTTCCACCTTTGACCTATTGTGAATAATGCTGTTACCATCTTATCCATTTTTAAGTATACAGTTTAATGGCATTAACATTCACATTGTTGAGCAACCATCACCACCATCTGCCTGTAGAACTTTTCATCTTCCCAGACTGAAACTGTGTCCCCATCCCTCAGCCACCCTTTCCCTCCTTTGCTTTAGCTACTAACCTCTATTCTATTTTCTCTCTGTATGAATTTGATTACTCTAAGGGCCTCATATATGAGGAATCATACAGTATTTGTCCTTGTGTGACTGGTTTAATGTCAATCAGCATAATGTCCTTAAGGTTCATCAATGTTGTAGCACATGTCAGAATTTTCTTCCTTTTTCAGGCTAAGTAATACTCCATTCTAGTAGATTATATTTCTTCATCCATTCATCCATGTGAAATTGACTTTAATAATATGTTTTATTTAACCCCATATCCCCCACATATGCTCATTCAACATCTACTCAATGTAAATGTTATTAATGAGATGCTTCATGTTCTCTTCTCAGTATTAGGTATTTGGGGTCTGGTGTGTATTTGACCTACAACACATCCCCATTCAGGAACACATAGTTACATGTGATAGTAGCTACTGCCTGGCACCATGATTCTAAGTTCTCTCAATGAGCACTGCCTCCTGGAAGTTAAGCTAGCATTCACACAGGCGTGTACACTTTTTCCATAGCTTCTACAATGTGGCTGAGGTGAGTGGTAGGAAGGCTCCACATCAACCTTTGATCCATCCTCCCATGAGGGCAGAGGCTGGGAGGCTCATACTTGCATTATGTAGGTGCTCTTGCACCTGGGTTCCAGATGCTCTCTCACAGTATTAGAGGCAGACATGAGGTGGGCTGTTGTTTTGGCTGGCCAGCTTTCTGTGGCAATGTTGGTGAATGTTATTGGAGCCCCAACCAACCAACTAAGACAGAATCTTCTATTGGCATGAAGATATATATATATATATATATATATATATATATATATATATATATATATACACACACACACACACACATACATACCAGGAGCACTTTCATTAAAATACTGAGAAGACAGTGGCAACTCACATACATTTGCCTTCTTTGTATGGTGATATGGGTCACACTTACAATTAAAATATGCCTGCTTTGTTGAGGAAGCAAACAGATGATAAACGTAATACTCAGATTTCTGTCTGACTTTCTTTGGGTAGCTTCTCTAATTAGATAAAGTACTGAATATTAGATTATTATTGAATTTAATAATCATTTCAAGAGAGAGAAGAGCTTAGAGGAGAGTCTATATATAACCCATGCCAACTTAGAAAATTGAAGAAATATATGGAAAGTTAATTATGGCTTTATAAGGACATTAATATTATGAAGGATGTTTAAAGGGCAATTTCCTTTATAGATTACAAAACAATTTAAGAAACTGACCTAGAAATAGCTCAGAAATAAATTTTTTGTTTAACAAATAATGATAATCTATGCCACCCATCCCCCTGCTGACAGTCACATAACTGGATTGTCTTAGTATTTTATATAAAAATGAATGTACATGTGTCAGACTTACACATTTCAAGATCATGTTCCAGAGTCTCTTGAGAGATAAACACACTGTAAACAGTCCAACTCGTGTAATATTTATGCTAATACAAACCCTGTAAAGACAGCTGGAATGTCCCTATGGACACTGCAAATGAGCATCAGCATAGCTGCACTTGACAAAGAATTTTAGTGATTGCTGTAAACTGAGAACTTTCATGAGTCTTAGGTTGGCTGTGGGACTGAGATGCTCTATGCCATGCGCTGTCCCCAAAACACATATAAAAACACACACACTCATATACATAACCAATCATGCACACAGGCACATATCTTCACACACTTTTACAATACACTCATACATGTATACAAATTCATGTACACATAGGAACACACATACACAAGCACATCCATGTGTAAGACATGAACATATACTCTCATTCTGTAGCGTGACATGTGTGGGCCTGTGTATCTGTAGACAGATGCACTTTAAGACTAAATTAGGCACTGAGGACTCATAAAATGCACCACCTATGGATATTTATGATGGATTCTTTAAAGAAGAAACATGCCAGCAAGACAAAAATAGATTTAGGAGAAGCATGAAGACTATATGAAGAGTGGCAAGCAAATGAACTTGTAAAATGGGTAAAAATGCTTACTGGTCACAAGATGGCCTCCACAACTCTAGGTGTTACGTTCTTACATGAGCATCCCCAGTAGGAGTGAAGATGTCAGCAAAAACTCTGTTGAAAAATGCTGGTCTGGGCTTAATTAAGGCTCATCTCCTAGCCTGGGCATATTGCTATCCTTAAAAAAAAATCAGGGTGTATGGGGAAATAGAAGTACAGTGGAATGGTTAGGCAAGCAGTTTACGGAGTCTTCCATGATAGACAAAAATAAGAAAGGGCAAGGAAGATTGGAATAGCATAAATTACCAGGCTTGATTACAGTTGTTAAAAGAAGCTGAGGCATATTAAAATTTTAAAAGTTTATTTGAGCAAAAAATCGATTTAAATCAAGCAACACCCAAACTAGCAGATAGAAAGGAACTGCAAGGAAATGGACAAAATGAAAGATGTTTATAGCCAGAAGAAAGCAGAAACAAGGACGTTATATTGAACAAAAGCAGTTTGGTTACTGTAAAGTTTACTTTTCTTAAGGGATGACTAAGTCTGTCAGGCAGATCACCCATCCAGTGCTGATTAGGTGGTTTGTGATTGACAGGTTATGATTCCATTTTTTTGGGGGGAGAGCTGAAAATGTAATTAAGTCTTGGTTTGGTGATGTGGAGCTTAGCACAAGTGACTCCTTTTGGGTCTGTTGTCTTTAAAATTTTTTTTAAACAATATGTATATAAACTTAAGCACTCAAACCCATTTCTTTTATGTCAACAGAAAGTATACCTTTATTGCAAACACAAATGGAACATTTACCAAAATTGTTGCTAAAGCAGGGAATAAACATATTAATAAATTCTAAAATGGAGAAATTATATAGGCTTCATTCTCTGAACAAAATGCAGAAAAAAGGCATTGACATCAAAAGGATTGCAAAATAATTCTATGTGAAGATTTGAAAACATTCTTTAAAATAAAAAGAAAATAAAAACTACATCTGTAAGGGAAGGACTCAGAAATGAATGCCTATGAGACTACTGCATCATGAAGGACATAGACAATGCAATTATTGGAAGAAAGTTTGTAGCTTTTAATCCTGGTTTTAGAAAATACTAGACATAGGCCCTGGCTGGTGTAGCTCAGTGGATTGAGCGCGGGCTGCGAACCAGGCATCGCAGGTTCGATTCCCAGTCAGGGCACATGCCTAGGTTGCAGGCCATGTCCCCCAGCAACTGCACATTGATGTTTCTCTCTCTCTCTCTCCCCTCCTCCTCCTCCTCCCTTCCCTCTCTAAAAATAAATAAATAAAATCTTTAAAAAAAAAAGAAAAGAAAATAGTAGACATAGGAAAAAAATCCAATGGTAGTGGAAGTAAGAAAATAATAAAACTAAAGTTAAATATTAGTGAAAAAAATCAAACAAACAAAAATACAAAATAAAAGTGTTTTGAAAAGAAAGAAAATTTAAATAAATCTCTGGTTACTCTGAATAGGTGAAAACAAACAAACCAACCAAAAACTTAAAACAGCAAAAACAAGATACATAAAAACATTAGAACTAGAAAAGAGCCCATAACTGCAGAAAAAAAAGATTCTAGTTGAATGCAACTATATGCCAACATTCTGGGGACTCTGTATGAAAGTAATGCTAATTAAGGAATACTAAATTATAGTAGGATCTCTCTTATCCAACACCGTTCAGACCTGTATTCAGTTGGTTAAGTGAAAGAGTATGTGAAAGAGGTCATGAAAAATCATTCATTACAGAGCTCAAACATTCCACTTTAATTAAAAACATAAAAACAGATATTCACTCACCAGTCTTTTAATTGAACGTCAAAGCCTTTTCTTTGAATATGGGTCTGCTGAGTGGACGTCTACTTCATCATTTTTACATAAACTGCACCTATAATTCACTGTCAATAATTTCTGGTTTTGAATTTTAAAATACAGGAGGAGAGTGTTAAGACATTTAATGTAGTATGATCTTGAATCTTCTTACATCAGAACTTCTCGGATTTCAAGTTTGTACATCTCCTGGGGATCTTGCTCAAATGCAGAGTGTAGCTCAATGAGTCTGGAGTAGGCTTGAGATTTCTAGCAGGATTCCAGTTGATGTTGGTGCTACTAGTCCATGGAACACACTTGGATGAGCCAGGATAGAGACGTTTGTAATTGTGGCAAACCCTCCAATTCCAGCTATGTCCGTACATTTAAATCTAAGTCATTTTTAAAAAAACTAATCTCTATGTAGTCTACCTAAATTTTCAACTTAGTCTTCATAAAAATGAAAAAAAAATTGATGCTTATTTCATTGGCTTATATAACACTAAGCTAAATAAAATTATTACAACATATACACTTGTCATAAACAGATTTGGTAACAAACACAGCTAATGTTTGGTAAGTGTTCACTTTTAATTCTGGAAGTGGGAGAAAGTGGCCTACTAAAGTATTGATCTTATTTTGAGAACCCTTCTTTCAAAGCATCCCCTGCCATGGTGGCTTAATGTTTGTGCCCCCCCCCAAATTCACATGTTGAAATCCTAACACCCAATAAGATGTTGTTAAAAGATGGGGTCTTTGGAAGGTGATGAGGTCACAAAGGTGGAGTCTCATGAATGGGATTCCTTATAAAAGAGACCCTACAGAGTTCCCTTACCCATTCCTCCATGTGAGGGTGCAACAAGAATTCTGAAATCTGGAAGAGAGCTCTCACCTGACCGCAATGCACCTATTCTCAGACTTCCACCCTCTAGAACTGTGAGAAATAAATATTTGTTGTTTATAAGCTCTCCCATTTGTGGTATTTTGTTACAGCAGCCAAAATGGATGGAGACACCCTTCCTCCACAAAAACAAAACAGGAAGAAACAACCTGGAACCAGATAGTACATGTGGGTTTTGCCAAACTTGTAAGAATAAATAATCCCCATTATATATATATATTTTCAGTAAATGGAGACTGATACATACATCCTAATTCATTATATGAAGTTAGCATAATCTTTATTCCAAACTAGATACAGTACAAAAAAATCACACACTCATTTCACTTATGAAGTTAATTATGAATATCCTAAGTAAAATATTAGCTCAGTAATTGGAATTGTGTATTAAAGAAGTAAACTATCATGAACAATTAGGGTTTATATCTGGAATGCAAACATATTTCAATATCAGAAAATCTATTAATACAATTTATCCCCTTAGTGGACAAGGAGAAAACCCATATGTTCTCTCAATGGACATGGAAAAATTAAAAAATATTCAACACCCATTCCTAATTAAGTACATAATCTTCATTAACTTAACAGAAAATATTTCTTCAACCTAATTAGAGGCTATCTATCAGAAATGTACAGTTGAATCTTAAAAGAGAACATAAACATTTTTGAATAAATGAAGAGACATATCATTCCCTTTTAAATATATTTTATTGATTATGCTATTAGTTTCCCATTTCCCCCCTTCACTCCCCTGCACACCCTGCACACCCTCTTTTACCTGCATCCCCCACCTTTAGTTCATGTCCATGTGTCCTCAGTTCTTTAGCTTCTATATTTCCCATACTATTCTTACCCTTCCCTGTCTATTTTCTACTCACCATCTATGCTACTTATTCTCTGCACCTTTTCCCCCTCTCTCCTCCTCCCACTCCCCTGTTGCTAACCCTCCATGTGTTTTCCATTTCTGCAGTTCTGTTCCTGTTCTAGTTGTTTCCTTAGTTTGTTTTTGTTTTCGTTTTAGGTTAGGTGGTTAATAATTGTAAGTTTGCTGTCATTTTAGTATACATGTTTTTTATCTTCTTTTTCTTAGATAAGTCCCTTTAACATTTCATATAATAAGGGCTTGGTGATGATGGACTCCTTTAACTTGACCTTTATCTGCCCTTCCATTCTAAATGAAAGCTTTGCTGGATAGAGCAATCTTGGATGTAGGTCCTTGCCTTTCATGACTTGGGATACTTCTTTCCAGCCTCTTCTTGCCTGCAAAATCTCTTTTGAGAAATCAGCTGACAGTCTGATGGGAGCTCCTTTGTAAGTTACTGTCTCCTTATGTCTTAACTGCTTCTAGGATTCTCTCCTTCATTTTTACCTTGGCTAATGTAATTATCATGTGCCTTGGTGTGCTCCTCCTTGGCTCCAACTTGTTTGGGATTCTCTGAGCTTCCTGGACTTCCTGGAAGAGACATATAATACTTATTTTTTAGAGAAGCAGGGAAGGAAGGGAGAAAGAGAGTGAGAGAAACATCAATGTGCAAGAGATACATAGATAGGTTGACTCTTGCATGCCCCCATCTGGGAACCTGGCCTGTAACCCAGGCATGTACCTTGACTGGGAATTGAGCTGATGGCCTTTCAGTTTGCAGATCAGCACTCAATCCACTGAACCACAATAGCCAGGGCAGGATCTATTAATATTTTTAAATGCTTTTGCCAAAATTATGTGCCTTCTAGAAAATGAAAATTATCCTGCTTTTGTTATTCCTTTAGAAGGCTGTTCAGCATCAAATGTAGATGTTTCTTTCTTTTTTTTGCAAGCTTTTTTTTCAAAAAAGTATTTATTTTTTCATATTTTTTATTGTTGTTGAGGTACAGCTGTCTCCATTTTCCCACCACCACTCCTGCAACCCCAGTCATCCCCACTTCCCACCCTTGATCCTACCCCTCTTTGGATTTGTCCATATGTCCTTTATACACTTTCCTGAAGATCTTTCCCTCTTTTCCCCCCTATTATCCCCGCCCATCTCCCCTCTGGTTACTGTCAGTTTGTTCTTAATTTCAGGGTCTCTGGTTATATTCAAGAACTATTCAGCTCTCAGACTTACCACTCTGGCTCCACAGAAAGATAACAATGCTATATTAAGTTCACAGTGCCAAGTTAGGTGGTCCAAGTAAATGTGATAGTCTTGGTTTTTCAACAAACTATGCTGGAGGCTGATTTCCCAAATACTTCTTCCAAAACAAAAGCATGAAATCATCATCCATGCAACTCACATTCCCAGAATGGCAGCTTGCAATCCAATGAGGGCAGAGGTGCTGAGGCCCAGTCCCCTCCCCACTGTGGTGAGATGAATTCTGGGAAAATCATCCCACCTCTGGGGCCTGACTATCCCCTCATGTGAGGGGAATAATAAGAATCACCTCCTCTTAGGGATTTTTGAAAATTAATAAAATAAATTTGAAACAAACATAAAAAGACTTGATCCAACAATAATAATTTTAACAACTTGTTTTGATTTTCTTGACTTTTTCCACTCCTAATTTTAGAATGGAATGAAATTAGTGCATTTATTAATTTCCAGGCCACTTTAAGCCTTTAAATATTTAGCACTCTCTAAAGAAAAAAAAAAAAGAAACTCTAGTAACATGGAAAATTAGAACTCTGAATAGACACAAGTCAGTGACATTTTTTACTGAGGACCAGACTCCAACTTGAACATCTCAAGCAACTTCATCTGCAAGCAAATTGAATTCATTCACTTCCTGACTCATAGTCTCATCAACATGCAAAGCTTTGGGAGACAAATAATGTTTCTCTTTGCTTGAGGGAGTTCTGGCAGGTATGGTGAGTGTCTCTGTTCTGTCGAGAGCTGTGGAGTAAACGGAGAATTAGACACACAGAAGACCAGGCTGGTACCAGGCACCACACACAGTGGGAAGGCACAGAGGCTTCAATTCATGCTTCTCTTTGGTTTGTTTTTTGACCTAGAACATTGTCAACATACTATGTCAACCTTTATTGTTTGTTTTTAAGCCAAGAAAACATAAAGTGGCATTTTCTTTGTTGTTCAATTCAATTTTCATGTGACGATTTCCCCCGCACCCCAAAAAACAACCAAAACCGAACTAAGAAATTTCTAGCAAGGTCCCTAGATTTTGAAATGCTGCTTGCAGAAGCTAAGAGGTTTAAAGAATGCAGAAATATACTACAGAGCCACATTTTGGGGAGGGGAGGGTAAAGAAATATGCAAATCATCCTCAAATGTGTGAAAAAATTCTTAGATGTAGACATACACTGTGTTCAGTCTACTTTTCTGTTGATGTTTGCTGAGCTCAGCTGTAAGAGGTCAGGCTGGGGCAAGGCTGGGGGACATGGGTTGGAGGTAAAGGCTGGGTGCTCTGGAATCTCAGGGTGACACTGTGCTCTCCCAGCTTCTTTCCACCCCCCTTTTCTTGTAATGCAAGAGGTTCTCTTAAGCAGCCCTTGAACCTACATTCTAATTTGCTTTCTCCCAAATGGAATCCACTTCTCCCAGCTAAGCCGCAGTTATTGGTAGCTTAGCTTTACAGCAACACCAAATCCACTTTATTTCCACTTAAAGGGCTGCCTGTTCTATTTACTGTCACTCCCAGGAACATATCCTCATTTAAAAGCTGACTTGCCTCTGCATTATAGAGTTAATGGGGACCTCAAAGCCTCCTTCTGGCTAGTGGTCACCTAGCTGTCTCGTGGGCCAGTGGGTCTGTCCCAGACCCTTGAAACATGGTTCCAAGGCCCAAGGTGAATCCTGATGAACAATGTGTTTCCATGTGCACTGCCTCCAGCCTGTGTGAGCATTCCAAGCACAGGGCTTCACAAGTGGCATGTCTCAACAATCCTGAAATCCCAGAGACCTCAAAATAGAATAAGAAATGGGAATTTAAGTTGGCAGCAACAGCCCTTGCAGGGGTACCAGCTTTGGGTAAAGAAGGTCTTGATCTCACCCCCACCACCAAGGTCCTTGTTTTCCCCATGGTTTTCCATATGGGAGCCCCTCTCTCATGCCACTTAAATTGATTTGTTTTATAGAGAAGCTGCTGGCAGCTGCTGAGGTTGTCATGAGCATCCCCAATCAGACTTTCTGAGAAGCCAGAAGAACACTTGGGTCCCTCAGAGGTCTGAGCAATGACCAAACTAAACTCCCTTTATTCCATTCACAAAACAAGAGGAAATGGATGTAGAAAAATGAGAGTAGTTGAAGATTCACTTTCTTGTCTTGGGTCTGGGGTGTTTTACTGTGAACTGAGATCTTTAGACAGATTTCAGATGGCTGAACCACAGAAAAATGTCACTCTCCTGCCAGGAGGGGACTAAAAAACTCCATTTTCATGTGTTTTAATGTCACAGTGGCAACTGGCAGAGGGAGACCCCAACAAAAGGCTGTGTAGGGGAAAGGTGGTCACCTGCCATGCTTTGGAAGGTGGAACCTCCTCAGTTAAGCCCAAGACAAGTCCTATCAGGGGCTGTTGGCTTTCTGGACTCTGCTGCATTTGGGCCTGGTCTCAGCTTCCATCCCCACCATCCCCAGCCCATGGGCCCATGGGGAGGTTGAAGCTACCTCTTACTGTGGGTGCCAGTGGCATAGTACCAGGCTGGCACCTCCACCATGTTCTGAGTAAGCTTTCTGAATGGATTATACATCCCTTGCTCATCTCAAAATCTCACAGCAAAGAACAGCATCTTTATATGCTTTGGAAAGGGCTGGCCAGCTCTCAACACAAAAGGCTGCACTCACTGGGTTTCACCTCTCTTCCTCTCTGCCTCCTGTCTTCTGAGAAGAAATTCCTAACTGGTGTGAAGCACAGAATGGGGGGCCGGATGCGCAGAGCAAACCTTCTGGAAAAACCAGACTTTAAGTCTTTCCTGTGGCTTTTGTTATAATTGTGTTTCCTGCTGGTGAAGAAGGTGGCTCTGGGCCCTGTGCTTTCTTCTCCCCACCAGCCCAAGTTCCATCCACATGGTCTCCACCAGACATTTTGTGCAGATGTCCTTAAGGATCCC
Organism: Tonatia bakeri; assembly: GCA_004024845.1. NCBI lineage: Eukaryota > Metazoa > Chordata > Mammalia > Chiroptera > Phyllostomidae > Tonatia > Tonatia bakeri. Next base: position 20,150 of record PVIA01009693.1, on the reverse strand, counting down.
TGAAGGCACAACAGGTTTAATGCTGGGCTTGCTCAGGAATGAGTGAAGATGCCTTGGGTTCCCTCCATGGCAGAAGTCCAGCCTTGGGGTGAATGCTTTACTTGAGGACATTTCCACTGAAGCAGGGTTTCCAGAAACTGATCCACCAAACTCCTCAGGACCTGTGTCCCAGTGCCTGGTCTGCTGGGAGAGCTGGGGAAAATGCACATTTCCTGCTGCTGATGGACTGAAGGAGGCTGCAGTAGCCACAACCAATGTGTACTGGCCTTTACTCTTCCTGTCTGTCTGTCCTCAAGTCCCTACAGGCTCTGTCTTATTTCAGGGGCAGGTGTTCCTCTTGACTCATACATGTAGATACCCCACATATATAAGATGTATTCACCAGCAATTCCCTCCCCCTCCCCACACCACCCCTTCTTCCACTCAGGGACTTCTGCAGGTAAGATTTTGAAATGAAGTTTCTCCAGTACTGTCCCAGGGTTAACTACAGCCTGAGCCCTTCCACATCCTCTTTTCAAAATCTGCACCATCCAGGAACTGACTCTTCAGTTTTCTGGGGTGGGGTTGTTGAGGTGTCAATGTTGTTCTGTCCTCTCCAGGTAGAGTTTTTGCTAAGACACCTTGGAAAGCAGTGGCAGGCAGAAGAAAATGAGGATGCTTGCCATATGAACAACATAAATGAGTTTGGGTTATACAGGATTCATAGTGTTAAGATAATTCTTAATAGGCTGAAGATTTTGCACTTTTCTTTGTGCTAAAAATTTCAGGCATTGAATATGCACTGAAGTAAGTTGTTCACAGTCTGTGGGTTGGAGTGAACGGAGCCATTCCAAGGGACATCATTGTCCCTGAACCTTCATGTAGCCCTGCAGGTTTCAGGAATGCATGTGTAGTGCCGATATTGAGCACAGACTGGAATCTGAAAGACTTTGTTAGTTCTGTAAACCCTAATCCTCAGCATACATGGGGAAAATTGAGAAAATGAAATGTGCTCATCCCAGAGCTTGACGAAAAAAAAGAATCTTCAAGTGCCATTTATTAATGTGTCTACTACACATGTTAAACTTCTTTGCTCAAAGATCTGGAGCGAAGAAGTTTATTCTCTTCAGGAAAAGTGGGCCTGTGTGTTCTCCAAACCCATCTCTGTTACCTTGATGCTGCCTGCTGTCTGCACAGTGACTGATGCCCCCTCAAGCAGGAACGCTCCCATTTTAGGGAGAGGAGAAAAAGGTCTGAGGGTCCTGAGCATCTGTAGGAAAGTGAGCACTATTAATCAGGGGGCTGAATAATGCTATGGGCCTACATGTCAGGAGCCATCCTTCACTCACTTTGTCTTCCAAGGAGACCACAGATGGCTCCTCCACGGTTAATATATTTTTTATCAGGGACTAATAGGGAGTCTCCTCTAGCAAGTGTTCAGTGATGATTTTTTTAAAAAAGAATGACTGGTGATTTTCTTTTTTGTTTTTCCTTGAGAGGAGGTTTGCCCCATGTTCTGAGCATGAACTCACGAGCTGGATGATGCCCTGATTAGGTGCTTGTTGGCTTCTTCAGCATGCCTGTTATCCACTTACCTGGCCAGGTTCATGTGGTTCCTTCTCCATGGAGACACACCCTTATCCTCCCAATGCTGAACAAGTCATCTTCAGGAGACACCTGTGTCTTTAGGAGACTGTGTAGTGACTGCCACATCACACCAATGCTCTACTTGCAATATAATGTTGACACTCATTTTCTTAAGTGTTAGGGTCTACCTGTTCCTCTTGAATCTGGGCTTCCCTTGAATAGAGACACTGGCAATGATTTCTGCTGCTGGCCAGGTGAGGACATAAAAGTGATACAGCTTCTACTCCTTGTCTCCTGGATACTTGTTCCTACAATACAGCTGCCATGCTGTAATGGAGTCAGGGCCATGAAGCAAGGCCATGCACAATGCTCTGGGCAGTAGCCCCAGGGGAGGACCAGCTGACAGCCAGCTTCAACCATAGATAGGTAGCTGCTTGAGGGAGCCTCAGATATGAGTCCAGTCATGGTCACCAAGTGGCTGCAGCCTTACATGGACCATCTAGCTGAGTGCAGTCAACCTCCAGCACCATGAGAGAGCATCATAAAGCAATTATTAGTGTCATAAATAATTCATCTGTGTTTTAAGCCACTAAATAGGGGAGTAGAAGATGCCCTTTCCTACTGCCTTGTCTTCAAGAGGGTCAGATGCTCCCTTGGTCCTTGGCCACTCCCTCCCCCACTGGAACATGGGTGTGAGTACATGTCCACTCCCCCCTAAGCTACCTTTGTCATGGCAGGGGAGGGGCCTTATTGATTCGTGGGGTGAGCAGCCCTCAAGGCCCTCAGTACGTATTTGTTGTATGAATAAATGGATGGATATGAGTTGAAATGAAAGTTTGTATTCTTAAATTGCTTCTTCTAGTTAATCCTGTAAGGTGAAGAAACTGAGGCCTGAGAGGCTGAGGCTATGGGACTATGGGGCTACCTTGGGTCTGCTTTCAGGGTCCCACCACCAAATGTCCATAGTGAGTGTTTCTACCGCTCCAGAGGCTGGTGATCTGGATTCCAGCTTAGTGGTCTGAGTGTTAGATGGCAGCCACTGTCCTTACACAGTTGTTCCAAGTTCATGTGGTGAGAGGCAGAGCTGTGCCTGGTGATGTTGAGGTAAACTTTCCTGAGGTGACTATGTATTTTTAAAACATAGGTTTAAAAGAAGCCCAAGAGAGCTTTGGAAATTCAGTCTACCATCCCTCACACCCAGAAACTCAGATGTCAGCCAGATGCTGCTCAGGAATCTTATTTTTAACAGTGTCCTTGGATCTGTCAAGAACAAAGCCATGAGGGACACTAACCATAAGGTTTCTCTCTGACATATTATGAAAAATTTCAAATATGTAGAAAAGTTTAAAGAGTTGAATTAGAACCACCAATATCCTCAGCACCCAGATTATGCAATTAACATTTTGTAATATCTGTTTTACCTCATGTCAATCTATCCATCCATTCATGCATGCATACATGCATCCATCCACCCATTGATCCATGCATCCATGCATGCATCCATCCATCCATGTGCCCAACTATCCACCTATTAATCTATGTATTCATCAATTCATCCATACATACATACATCTGAGGCGGACCCCAGCTTGTGGGGTCCAAGGCGTTATGGATGAGATATGAGACAAATTCACATGGATGACAGAGTCCTGTGAAGGAAAAGGGAAGGCATGGCCACTCTCTCGAGGGGAAATCACCTTGGAATGCCTTGGCCACTCTCTCAAGAGGAGAGCATGCCCTTGCCTTGACAAACTTTTATTGCTCTTCTGGGCACATTACATTGAGGGTGGTCCTCATTTACTATGCCCAGGTTCGCTTTAGGTGGTTACCTTTTACAGAAAACAAAGGAAAGAATGTTGCTAATTACTTCAAAGAGAAGGATGTTGTAGACCAAGGGGGAAAGTGTTTGAACTAGTTACACTCCATACTGGGGAGGTTTAGCACAGACTTTAGGAAGTTACAGTAAGCACCTGCTGCCTCCATTCAGGGTGAGGGAGTTTTAGCAAAAAGCAAATCTCAAAGTGGCCTAGGTACAATGCAGGCCTGATTCCCCATGGGAGAACCTATCCATGGGCATGGTTCCTGTGCATCGGACCTCGCTTTCCACAGGACTTTCTGAGTGGGAGCTGGGCCCACGCCATGCAGAACAGTCTCCTATATACATCTATGCATCCATCCATGCATTTGTCCATGTATGCATGCATGCATCCACTCATCCTCCACGATGCATGCATCCATCCATCCATGCATGCACACACACACGCATTTATTAATCTTTCTGTTTATGCATGCATCTACCCATATCCATCTATCTTGATGTAGACAGTATACTCCACCCCCTAAACACATCCTGGTTAGATTTCTGATTTCCTGGGAAGAAGCAAAATATGTCTAGACAGCAAATGTTTGTGAAATAAGGAGACACAATACCAGGTTTATAAGCTAACCCTGCTCTTTCTCTTCTAATGGAGAGTGACTGATTTATTTCTCTGACCTGTTCTCACCTATTTCTGATACAGGTATTTTTTTTTTTGTATTCTTTTACCACAAATATTGTACTTCCAATTCATATGTAAATAAAGATAAGAAAAATAAAAAATACATACATGTGTAAGAATAAACTTGATTCTGAGAATGATTTGCCTCATTTTCTATATTGTTTTTACTCCTGCTTTTCTTTTTAAAATGAGCATTTTTTTTTATTGTTGTTCAATTACAATTGTCTCCATTCCCCTCCCATTATTCTCCCCTGCCATACCCTAACCCCACCTCTCACTTTCCACCTTCCCCCCTACCCTGTTATCTTTGTCCATGGGTCCTTATATACATGTTCCTTGACTTGACCCTTCCCTCTGTTTTTCTAAGCGAAGCTTTTCTGAGATATAGCTATTCCTGGTGTAGCTTTTGCTTGGGGACAGTGCTTAATCAGCTCTTGGTGTGACTTTAGAGCTGTCATATTTGCAAAGGTTTGTACCATGAGCCTAATCTTTCTGGAGCTCAAGAGTTATTTGCCCAGTGATGGTTCATAAATGCAGGAAGAATGTAAATCATTTGAGAATTTGAGGGAGATGTGAGGCTTGACAACTTGGGGCCCACCCATTTGTGCTCAGAAAGCCCTTGTGGTATGGTGACAGATATCTTTTAACAGAGCTATCAAAGCTCATTACCAAGAAAGTTTCAGAAGTACTGTCTCAGAGCAGGTAACATGTGGTTTCACCAGGAAAGAGAAGCAAGAAAATGTTAACAAAGCAAAACAAAACACCAGACATAAGACAAGCATCAATTGTTCCATTTCATAGGGGATTACGATCCTGTCAGTAGAGGAGGAGAACTGCTTGTCCCTGAGCTTTGGCCCTGCCCAGACCCCTGGTCTGTGCATGCTTGTGTCAGTCAGAGTTCGGACCAGACATGCACCACCTCTGGTTCAAACACCAAGCCCCCTTTACAAGTGTGGGAACTCATCTGCTTACTAGTGCATGAATCTGAAGTCTGGCCAGCTCCACTTTCATGTGAAGAAAGGAATTACAACAGAATTTAATATTTGATAAATAATATGCTTAAAAAGCAACCCTGAAACCCTGCATTTGAGTTACCAAAAACTATAGACACATATATACTGAAGAGGAGCTGAGCTTGCTACCCCCATTATTTTAAGCTCATTATTTTTAAGAAACAAAAGATTCAGGAAGAAATTTTGACCTTTCCCCCAATTGCCTAAAATAATTTCTTTTAATTTATTTTTAAATATTTTATTTATTTATTTTTAGAGAGAGGGGAAGTGAGGGACAAAGAGGGAGAGAAAGATCAATGTGTGGGTTGTCTGTCTCACACCCTCTACTGGGGACCTGGCCTGCATGCCAGGCATGTGCCCTGACTGGGAATCAAACCACAAGTCTTTGGTTTGCTTAAAAGAATTTGAAGAGAGAGCACCTGCTCCAGGAAGGGAGCTATTATCATAGATAATACAGTTTGTTATGAACTAAGTGTTACAGATAGGGAGAGACCTCTTAAGGCCCATTAATCAAAGTTCTCTCTGCATCCCATTGTTAGAGACAGCCCAGCAAACATTTGTTTACCAAACATGTGCTTTTCCATCTCAGTGTGGATTGTCTTCTTCCCCTTTGAAGTTCAAAATCACCACCCTCCTTTCTCCTTAGCTCATGATGGCATATAAACCTCAACTGTCCAATTTGTCCTTGGCCCCATATACCTATAGCACCCCTGTCCATACATACCTAATTAAATTGTATTATTTTCTTCAGTTAATCTATTATCTGTCATTTTGTTTATTCTAATAGCTGTACGAACTAAGAAAAGAAAGAGGAAATCTCCCTATCCCCACACTACTCATACACCTACATTTATTCAGGTCGTTGGAGACTGAATCATTGCATATATATTAAAGTACCAGGTAGTATTAAATTACATTTAAGAATTAAGCATTTGGGGAACAAATGTTTATAAGCCATATTATACTTTCCTTCCCTTCATAACAAGAATTTTCTGAAAACAACTTGACATTTTCTTAATGGTTTACATCATTTCCCAGGAGAGGAGCCTGATGAACTTCAAAACGTCATGGCTCAGGGCTGCTGGAAACTCATAGAGGTGATGCATCAGAGAACTCAGAAGGGGGCCTGTGCTCCCCGTTGGACCTCCCAACCCTCACTTACTGCCCCCACCACACACTTACAAACAGAACCACTGGAGAACAAAACCAAAAGCCATGGGCAGCATGGACAACAAAACTGTAACAGAGTGAAATGCTTGGCCTCTCTGAGTCCATCTTTATCAAGCCTGCTTTGTTCCCTGTGAAGTCCTGCATATAAACATACTAATCATTAGAGTAATCCTGCTTGTGGATTGAGTTTTACAAAAACAGTCGCTTACTAGAAAGTGCTTGTCCAAAGGAGATAAGGGAATTATGTATTGTTTATCACGGATTTGCAGGAAACTTGTGATAGACTCACATCAACTGGGGTCAACAGATTAGGCACAATTGTTGGACTACTGCTGGCACCCAGGATATCTGTAGTCATCAATCACTTCTTGCCCCTCTTCTTTTGACATAAAAGAAGTCTTAACTCTGTACTTTTGGAAGATAGATGTGAGGCACAACTAAGTTTCCTATCTTCTTGGTTGGTGTTTTCTTGATCAATAAATCTTTCCTTACTCCAAAATTTGATGTTTTGAGTTTTGGACTTTTGAAGCATCAGGCACACAGCCTTTGGACTAGTAACAAAACCAGATGACAAACTATCCCTATAAACCCCGAAAACAGATGGGTGGTGATGAACTACCCTCAACCAGAGTCTAGGGCATTGTCATCTGTGTGGTCAGAAAAATGAGGACAGAGTGGGAAAGAATCTAAGGACCTGAGACAGGAGGACCTCAAATAATCTAGCAATTATTCAGTCAAGATGGTGTCCAGCCAGTTGAAAAGAGCTGCTATAATCACACTGAGTGCATGAACCCACCTGAGATCACTCCAGGGGAGTATACAAGCTCACCTCAGACCACCCCACATGAGTAGATGGAACCCACTGGCTGGAGCCAGAAGAGGCTGCTTACTGTGTACAGGGGTTTTGGGGGGGCGATGAAAGAAAATATTCTGAAATTAGATAGTGTTAATGGCTGCCCAACATTGTAAATATACTAAAAACCACTGAGATGTATAATTTAAATAGTTACAACAGTGAATTTTATGTTCTGTATATTTTAGCTCAATTTTAAAAAAAGGAAGACCCAAAGGGCTGGGACAACCTAGGACCTCTTAACTCTCCAACTGACCTTACAGGAATCCAACTTAATTAGGATAGCCCCAGGGAGGGGAAGGAGAGAGCAGGTGAAGACCCAAGTGGGAGGAGACAGGACCAGGCTACTCCCAAAATCAAGCTGGCACTGCAGGTCCCTACACCGCAGAACACAGAAGCAGCTCTGGGAAGTGAGGACAGCTCTCATGGAGGTGGTGCAAATCCAATAAGATCAGAAAGCCTTTTGGGGTATTGGGTGGGATTTGGAGGTGTCAGCAGTAACTCCTGGCTTCTAATACATGTACAGATAGATGAATAAAAATAGACATTGATGTTGGTGTACATGCATTTAGCTCCTAGCTGTGCCTGCAGAGAGGGCCTAGAAGCAGTGACACCCAGTAGCAATGAACATGCCCAGCACCCAGATCTGGGTTTCTACAAACCATTCTCCAATATGAGGAACAGAATTCCTTATAGAAATGGTTGATTCCAGAACTGGAGCAGGGAAAGTACAAGATGAGCCTGAAGCATTTTGTGATGCCAGAAAATAAGAAAGGCCTCAGAAAGTGATAAGGACAAGTCAAAGACATATAGGAGCCAATTTGCAGGAAGAAGGGAGGAGAAATAATAGTAATAGAAGACCACTGTAGTAGGTATCTACTGTTGTCTAACAAATCACTGAAAAACTTAGTGGTTTAAACAGTCAACACTTATTCTCTCACAGATTCTGTGGGCCAGGAATATGGATGTAGCTTACCTGGATCCCCTGGATCAAGTCACCTATAGGACCGCAGTTATCATTTCAACTTGCGTTGGGGAGGATCTGCTTTGGAGCTTATCCTGTGGTTGCTGGCAGGTCCTCACTGGCTTTGTGGAGACATCAGTCCTTGCACATGGTTCTTTCCATAGGGCAGCTTGCCACACAGGCTGTGCTTCCTTCAGATTGAGCAAGCCAAGAGAGAGTGAGGGTGTGGCCCAGATGGAAGTCACTCTTTTCTTGTGTATGTGCTTCTCTCTGCTCAGAACACTCTTTCTCCCACTCCTGTGACTTGCTTCCTCTTATCTTTCTGGCCAGTTCAAGTGTCACCCCCTCTGAATCTTTTTATAAAGTAGCATACCAAGTTATGTTATATCTCAGCACCCTGTTTGCTTTGCTTATAACATGTCTTACTATTTTAAATTATTTTGTTTATAACAATATAGTGAGGACTATAATACAGCATGTAATATAGGCTATGGGACCATGTCTTTTTTGCCCACAGCCCTTCCCCATCACCTAGCACAGTACTGCACACATAGTAAGACCTTGGTGACTATTTGAATGAATGGATACATTAAAAAATAGTCATTGTGCACAGTTTTTTTTCTGGCCATTCTAAATAGTCCAAGGAGCAACAGGACCATTAGAACCAACTTGGAACCCAAAAGTGTCCCTACACACAAGGGCCATAAGTAGTGTCCCTACTTCATGGTCAACATGAAGATTGTGGGGTCCTGAGAGTCACTTGGGAAGGTCCATGACACACCTAAACCCTTTAAGTCAGGAGCCCTTGGGGGGAAGATCCATGGCACACATATTTCTTAATGCCCCACAGTAATTCCAGAAGCAGTGGAGGTGGTCCTCAAGACCACCTAGACTGTGGAGAAAAAGCAAGCTTTTTGAGGACTCTTCCCAAGAAAGATTCCTTTTCCTTCAGATTTGTTACTATTTGTTAATACCTGTGATTGCAAGGGAACATGCATGTTTGACCCAACTTGCATTTGCTTGCAAATTCACTTTAGGAAATCTTTTAGTTTTTGCCACAGCATGGATGAAACTGGAGAGCATTATGCTAAGTGAAATAAGCCAGGCAGTGAAAGACAAATACCATATGATCTCACCTATAAGTGGAACCTAATAACAAAACAAGCAAGCAAGCAAAATATAACCAGAGACATTGAAATTAAGAACAAACTGACAGTAACCAGAGGGGAGGTGGGAAATGATAATGGGGGGGAGGGTAAAGGGTTTTCATCTATAAAGGACACATGGACAAAACCAAAGAGGGGTAGGATGAAGGGTAAGAAATGGGGATGGCCAGGGTTGGGGGAGTGGTGGTAGGAAAATGGAGACAACTACTTGAACAACAATAAAAAAATGTTAAAAAAATTCACTTCAGGAAGAAAGCTGTCTCAGACTATCAACCAAAGGCCACATACTCTAGCCTAGATCAGGGGTTTTCAACCAGACCACTTGTTGGAATGCCATGGGGAGCTGTGGAAAGTTCCAATGATGGCTCTACTCCCTCAGGTCCCGCTGTTTGGGGTTTCAGATGCCCTGGGGGGTGCCAACATGTAGCCAGGGCCAAAATAGTGCCCCAGATCCTGGATTGGATATTAGCTGGTCTTGGTTCCAGGAAAAAATAGTTATAGAGGCAGCCTTCAGGGGAGCCAGCCCTTCACAGGTTCACAGGCTGGAAGTCTCAGACTGTCCTTCATCCCTATGTCCAAGTCATGGTGTCATATAATTTGCATAAATTCATGCTCTATTTCTACCTAGGGTTAATCTTTTAAATTAGCTAAGCTTTTGTATTATAGGAAACAGTGACCCTTAAGTAGATAATTAGCAAAACTGAAACAATTACATGATTTTCCCTTGGAGGCATTCAGCAAAGCCATTCTAGCTACAGGAGAAGTAAGGATACAAAAACACAGAATGCAACCATGGCACATGTGAAAAATAGCACCTTGTTAGAGTTTGCAGGCTACTCCCCATTGCCCACATAGGAAGTAGAATTTTCATTTGCTTATTGATAAACTCTTGGAGTCAACTGATCAACTCCAGGCTTCCTATGTTTCCTTGACTCCAGGATGATTGACAGAAGGAAGGTGAGCATTATTTACCTAGGGATTGCTCAGCCAAAGGCAGGTACAATCTGTAGGGTGGCAGACTGCACAGCTTTGCTGCGAGCTGGCCACTGCAGTTCTTCCAAAAAAAAGCAGCTCCAGGGTGTGGTGACACAGATCCCAGCTCCTGGGGTCCACGGTGTTATGGATGAGACAGAACAAATTCACACAAACTACTGAGTCCTGTGGAGGAAAAAGGATGGTGCAGCTTCTCTCTCAAGAGGAGAAATGCCTCAACCCTTGCCTTGACAGCTTTTATTGGGTTCAATTTGCACAGGAATACAGGGTGTATACATAAAGCTCATCAGTCATTGTGAGGCAGAAATGATTAAACAATAGATAACATTCAAAGAACTCTGAGGGCTTATTCTGAGTCAGGGTCAGATAGTTAAAGGGCCATAAAACTTTGGGGAACAAACTCACTTCCTGCTTGGACTCTTATCATTTAAATTGAGGGTATTAGCAAAGTAGGTTTCATAGAATTTTATGCATTCCTTCTTAAGCCTGATTGCCTTAGGGAACCTGCCCTTTCCAGCACAGGGTGCACCCACCTCCAGCATTGTTTCAGGCTTAAGGCATTGTTTCAGGCTTAAGTTAAGCAGGGGAAATAAGGCAGTCAAGAGATTAGGAGACTTCTTGAAGACAGAATAGGACCCAGGCTATGTCAAAGCTGAGGGTGAGGGTCTATCACCCCCTTTTTCTATAGCCCTTCAAGTCCTTCCCTGATGGCCCCTTTCACAACCATTCCTGTCTTGGTTTGTCCCTCTTTTGAGGAATCTTACCCATCATTGGCTAACCAGTCATCTGACTGGGGCAAAGTAGGATGAAGAGAAAGGGGCCAGAGGTGGTGCCCCTATAAGGAAGATAAGCTTTGTCTCCTAAATACCTTATGGTCCCAAGGTCCTTAACTCAGCCTTAGCCACAGGGGATTATAGCTTCTGAAACCAGGCAGACAGTTCCCAACAGTGTGGTGTTGGTGAAGAGGATGACATTCAAGCTTCCTTTTGTCCTAGTTCACTCCCCTGGTTCCTTCTCTGGTACCAATTGGTCTGCCATGAATGACACCTCAGATAAGAACAATTAATCATCAGGGACTTCTGGCCAAGATGGAGGCTTAGGTAGACACACTGTGCCTCCTCACACAACCAAAAGAAGGACAGCAACAAATTTAAAAACAAGAAACACCCAGAACTGACAGAAAATTGAACTGTATGGAAGTCCAATAACCAAGGTGTTAAAGAAAAAACATTCATACAGACCACTAGGAGGGGTGGAGATGAGCAGCCAGGCAGAAAGGACTCTTGGAAAGGTGGTGATTGGAGGACCAGGGTGGGCAATCTGGAGGCTGGCAGATTGGGAGGTCCCATATTCTAGTGCAGATAAACTGGGAGCAACAACTGGGGAGCAAGGCAGACTGAGCAACCCACAGTTCCAGTGTAGGGAAATACAGCCTCAAAGCCTCTGACTGAAAACACCTGTGGGGGTTGAAGTGGCAGTGGGAGAAACTCCCAGCCTCACAAGAGAGTTCATTGGAGAGACCAACAGGGTCCTAGAATGCACGCAAACCCACTGACCTGGGAATCATCACCAGAAGGGCCCAATTTGATTGTGGGAAGCAGGAGAAGTGACTGAAAACTGGCAGAGAGCTGAGAAAGCAGCATTGTTCCCTCTTGGACCCCTCCCCCACATACAGTGTCACAATGCAATGATGTGGGTTGCTGTAGGAGACCGTTCTGTGTGGCATGGGCCCAGTTCCCACTCAAAGATGCACAGAACCCATGTCCATGGATAGGTTCTCCCGAGGGTAATCAGACCTGCAGTGTGCCTAGGCCACTTTGAGTCTTGCTCTTGCTAAAGAACTCCCTCACCCTGAATTGAGGACATTTACTGCAAAGTAACCTCCTAATATCCATGCTAAACCTTCCAAGGATGAGAGTAACTGGTTCAACCACTTTTGCCTTTTCATTTGCAAATATCCCTCTTCTGTGATGTGATGAGCAGCATTGGCTCCTTTGTTTTCTGTTAAAGGTAACCACCTAAAGCAAACCTATGCATAGTAAATGAGCACCATCATGTAATGTGCTGAGAAACCCAATAAAGCCTGGTCACAGCAAGGGCCAAGGCTTTTGCTCCCCTTGAGAGAAAAGCCATGCTGTCCCCTTTCCTCCACTGGACTCGGTAGTCTGTGTGAATGTCTCATTTCATCCATAATGACATGGACACTGCAGGTTAGTGTCTGCATCATGTTTCCTAGCCCTGGTGAACAACTAAGGCTCCACCCCTTACTATGTAACAGGCATGCCAAGACAAACAAAAAATGGCCCAAATGAAAGAACAGATCAAAGCTCCAGAAAAAATAAAACTAAGCAACAAAGAGATAGCCAACCTATCAGATCCAGAGTTCAAAACACTGGTAATCAGAATGCTCACAGAATTGGTTGAATATAGTCACAAATTAGATGAAAAAATGAAGGCTATGCTAAGTGAAATAAAGGAAAATGTACAGGGAACCAACAGTGATGGGAAAGAAACCCAGACTCAGACAAACATTGTGGACCAAAAGGAAGAAAGAAACATTTGACCAGAACAGAATGAAGAAACAAGAATTCAAAAAAATGAGGAGAGGCTTAGGAACCTCCAGGACATCTTTAAATGTTCCAATATTCGAATCATAGGGATGCCAGAAGGAGAAGAGGAAGAGCAAGAAATTGAAAACTTATTTGAACAAATAACGAAGGAGAACTTCCCCAATGTGGCAAAGGAAATAGACTTCCAGGAAGATCAGAGAGTCCCAGAGAAGGTGGACCCATGGAGGAACACATCAAGGCACATAATAATTACATTACCCAAGATTAAAGGTAAGGAGAGAATCTTCAAAGTAGCAAGAGAAAAGAAGACAGTTACCTACAAAGGAGTGCCCATAAGACAATCAGCTGATTTCTCAAAAGAAATCTTCCAGGCAAGAAGGTGTTGAAAAGAAGTATTTGAAGTCATGAAAGGCAAGGACCTACATCCAAGATGACTCTATCCAGCAAAGCTCTCATTTAGAATGGAAGGGCAGATAAAGTGCTTCTCAGATAAGGTCAAGTTAAAAGAGTTCATCATCAACAAGCCCTTATTATATGAAATGTTAAAGGGACTTATCTAAGAAAAAAGAAGATAAAAAATATGAACAGTAAAATGACAACAAACTCACAGTTACTAACAACCAAACCTAAAACAAAAACAAAAGCAAACTAAGCCAACAACTAGAACAGGAACAGAATCACAGAAATGAAGATCAAAAGGGTTATCAGCAGGGGCGTGGGAGGGGGAGAGAGGGGGAAAGGTATAGAGAATAAGTAGTGTAAATGGTAGGCACAAAATAGGGGGAGGTTAAGAATAGTATGGGAAATGTAGAAGTCAAAGAACTTACATGTATGACCCATGGACATGAACTAAAGGGGGGGGGAATGTAGGTGGGAGGGAGTGTGCAGGGCACAGGGGAATAAAGAGGGGAAAATGGAACAATGGTACTAGCATAATTGATACAATACATTTTGAAAAAGAACAATTAATCATCAAAAAAGAATGAGCAAAGGACCTGAATGAGACTAAAAAGGGAGCTGCCTGATAAGCAAGGGACGGGTGAAGGACACGGAACAAAATTGTGCTAAAAGCCAAAGAACATGTCCAAGCTTGGTTTCAAAGATGGGAGAATATATGGCTACAGTGAGGTAAGCTCTCAAAGAAAACCCCCAAAGGTGAGATGTGATAGGAAGAGTTAGAAGTACGGCAGCATCACACAAACAGGACTCAGGAAATGTCACACCAGGAGCCCTGTTGGCAGCAACTTGAGGTGGATGCTGAAAGCCAATGAGCCACCAAAGCTGGGACCAAAGTAGAACATAGGCTGCAGATGTAGAAGTTTCAGGCAGGAAGCAGCCTGCAAATGCTCTAGCTGGATAATTGGGAGATAATCCTGTAATTAGCAAGAATTTGGAGACAGAGAGAAGAAAAGTAAGCTAGTGTAACTATATTGTTTTTTGTCTTTTACAAGATGAGGGCAACAGATAAGGTTTCAAAGCTATAACTCAACATATGCTGATTTAACTACATTATATAAGGTTTTAAAGATAATTGGAAAAAAGGAATAAAAGCTTTCCCAATGATCAGAAATCCCGCAATGTTGTCAAGACTTTACTGACATAGGACTCACAGACACCGTTAGTGTAGGATCAATTTCTGCCATTTCTTTTGGGGGAAATTGTGTCACTTTGTAACATAGTTTTAAATAAACATATCCTTGGAGTATGTCCAACAGATCTACTTACCCAATCCTTGCAGGAACATGCTCAAGGCAGATGAACTCCCTAAACACTCTAGATTTATATACAGCCCACCACTACCCCCTCGGCCATCTCTGTGCCCCAGTGGCTTAGGAGGCTTTGTTCCCTGCTAAACACGCTTGATGACTCCTTACTTCACGGCAGGGAAATTACCCAAATTGCTCTGGCATTGTTTAGCTCTGTGACCTTGGAAAATCATTGACTTTACTTTGTCTCAGTTTTCTCATTGACAAACTGAAGATCACATTATTTCCTGTTCAAGATGGCTTCAGTCACCATGACTGTGTAACAAGTTACCCCATAACACACTGGCATAAAATAATGTCTTATGCCATAAAATAAGACATAAAATAATGTCATGTCTTATGTTCATGGATTTGGGGGGGTTGGATATTCAGATGAGGCAGAGGGGATGGCTTGTTTCTGGCCCACCATGGCTGAAACCTCAACTGAAAGAACTTGAGCCTGGGGCCTGGGATCCCTTGATGCCTCCCTCACAGGTGTCTGGTGGTTGGTACCATGTTGTCTCCTCATGTGGGCTACCTGGGGCCCCTCACACCATGTTGTCTGAGCTGAAAAGGCAAGCATCCAGGAGGGACAGAAAGCCAGGCTGGAAGCCCTGCTGCTTTTTCTGATGTAGCGTTGAGTCTCGGTGTCACTTCCACTGGCTTCTGTTGGTTAAGGTAGTTTCAGAGTCATCCACGCTCAAGGGACACATAGTAGTTTCCCTAGGCTACAGACTGGATGTCTTAAACAACAAGCTTTTATTCTCTCACAGTCCTGGAGGCTGAAAGTCCAAGATCAATGTCTCTGCAGGGCTGGTGTCTCCCAAGGCCTCTCTCCATGGCTTGTAGATGGCTGGTTGTCTTCTTCCAGTGTTCTCACATGGTTGTCCCTCTGTGTGTGTCTGTGTCCTAATCTCCTTCTATTATAAAGACACCTCTCATATTGGATTAGAGCCCATCCTAGTGACTTCATTTTACCTTAATTACCTCTTTAAAGGCCCCATGTTTAAATACAGTTACATTCTGAGGTGCTGGGAGTTAGAAATCCAACATATAAATTTTGGAGGAACGTAATTTACCCCATGACAACAGGGAATATAGACTCTTAGGTCATACTAATAATGGGCATTCAAGAGTTGGAAATTTTTAGTTTTAGGTAATAGTTAATACGCTTAGTAGTTAACGCATATAAAAAGTTATTGTTTCAGGAACTGCAGTATGGCCCACCCTGACTCCAGGACATCACAAGTGATTGACCTTTGTGCTCCAGAAGCGACCATAAGCAATCAAGGTGGTATCCGAGTCATTGTGTTCCAGGGAGACCCAGTCCACCACCCAGGACACAGATAAAGAAAATCACCCAGGACACACAACATAGGATACAGATAAAGAAAATGACTGGTCAGCGGATGAAAGGATGTTACAGAAATTGCCAGACTGCAGCTTTAATCTGATTAACCTGTCTCCTGAATCCAAATCCCTTACCTACACTTTTGCCCCCTTGTAAAAAAGGCTGGCTTGAAAGGAAAGAGAAGATGGTCTGTTAGGGTACATAACCTGCTATCTTCTCAGATTGCTGGCATTTGAATAAAGCACCCATAAAAATTCAATCCCTGTCTCTGCTTATTGAGTCTGGTAGGTCACAGGCAGCCAAACGCCAGCTTTTCCAGTTTCACTAACAGGTGTGGCCATT
Source organism: Tonatia bakeri (assembly GCA_004024845.1). NCBI lineage: Eukaryota > Metazoa > Chordata > Mammalia > Chiroptera > Phyllostomidae > Tonatia > Tonatia bakeri. The sequence continues at coordinate 3,919 of PVIA01009693.1, read as the reverse complement.
TTTGTAAAATGTAATCAGTCAACATGACTTACAGAGCCTTCTTGATACAACATAAATAACCTAGAGGGAGGTGATTAGCATTGACACCTGGTGTAATTTACCAGCCTCAAGGAATAGGCCGTCTGGTTGAAGGGCCCATGAGTCTTCACCCACAGGATGACCTCAGCACTTACTGAGTGTAAAGGCACACAAAACCGGGACTGTGAACATGAATAGAAATGCCCCTTTTAATTAAGTCTTGAAAACAACCCCTCACTGATCAGGATTTTTGCTTCCATTTCTCCTGACACAGGACACACATTTAAGCCTTAAAGAGCACTCCTGAAAACAACGTTCTGGATGCTGTAGACAGTGCTGTCAGTGTGCCCACCCACTCTCATGTCCACCAGAAGGTGCATACCTGCTAATACCTAAGCACTTGCATCTCAGCAGGGCTCTGGCTCTCTGCCACTTTACCTGACTCTTTAGCAGGCCAGGACCCTGTGGGTTGATGTCCCTCCTCACCCCAGCAGCCTCCAATAGTGGTCCCTGGGAGCAGTTTACGCATGTTCTGTAACCTCACCCTGAGACCCACCTGACACCCAGTGGTCCCAAGTGCGCTACAGCTCAGTTACTATGGTAACAATTGGCTTCTTGTTGCTTTCCTTGTCCCATCTCACTTCTGTTCTTTGTCCTCCCTGCCACCAGTGCTCTTGGAATAACTCTGCAAATATGCTCCCTGCACTGGAATGTCACAGGGAGGAACCCTAACTAAGGCACTTAGGTTGGGTGGCTGTGGGTGGAGAATGCAGAAAAATAGCCAGGAGCAACCACTTTGAGGTTTAGATGCAAAGTTTAAAATGTTTTGTTTTCTCTCCCATTTAAACCAGGCTCCCATCAGCTGGGCTTTCTAGTGAGCTCTTACCTGTCCTCTGAGCCCTACAGCTCCATCCCATCCTCCATGTCACCAGAAATGGGAACTGAGGGCAAGGCACACACACTATGTTTCTGCAGTAGGCTCTCTAAGAAATGCTCACAGGATTACAAATGCCACTGCATTAAACACCCAGTTAATACAATGGGAACCAGTGCTTTGTGATTAGAGTTTATCCTCCCAACCAAGCCAGCACAACCATTTGGCTAGAATGGAAGCAAGTGTGTGGAAATTGCAGTTGAAAAGCCATTGCCAGGCGTGGTCATGTGGATATGTTTTTGTGATGACAGGATAATCACTGTCCTTGGTGAATGGTCAGCTGGGGAAGTGGTGGGGCAGGCAGAGAAACTCAGGTTTCCCTTCTGGGAGGAAGGGGTAGGAAGAAGTAACTGGGACAGGGTTTGGAGGGCCCTTCCTTGACCACTGCTCTCCCCCAGCTCCCCTGGGACTGTCTTCTAGCCCAGGGCTCACAAGGCTGGCTGCCTGGGCTGCTCAAAGGCAGTCCCCCCCCGGTCTGCTAAGGAGTTCAGACTGCACAAGGCAGCAGCAGAGAGGGATAACCCATGTGCCCTCTTCTCAAGCACACCTTGCCTCTCTTTGGGTCCCAGGACAGCTGCAGAGGCCCAGACTTGCCTGTCTGCATGGAGAGGGAACCCTGTCCTCTTGGCCTTTTCAGAGCTCAGGCCCAGTTGTCTTTGCCCACTGAGGCCTCCTTTATGGCGCATGGCACTCAGGGAGGCCAAGGGAGGCCTCAACCTGATCCAGGTCCTTGTGACAGAACAAGAAGAAAGTTGAGAGTGTGACAGGAGGATTTAGCAAAGCACAGTAAATTAATCAAAGAAAAAGCATGCACTCAAGAAGTGAGAGCAGGCAACCTCAGACAATGAAATGCTTGGGTGGGGTTTGGATGGAAGGTTTTTATTAAACGTGGGCTAGGGTGGTGGTAGGGTGGTCTTCTGTTTCTCACACTGATGGGGTAACTGCTGAGGCAGCTCATCGTTGTCTCTCCTCCCTAGATAGGAATATTTTTTGTCCTCCCAGTTACAGGAAATTGAGGAGGGAAAAGCAGGGAGCAAGTGGTCAGTGAAGGTCACGTCTGTGATGTTCCAGCAAAGATGGGAAAGGGGAGGGGTAGGGTTAAAGTCCTTGTTTCCTCTTCTAACTTTCCTGCCTCATGTTTTCCTTTCCCAGCTGTGTTTAGGACCCTGCTGCACTCCTTTTGGGTCTAGTACCTTGGGAGGCTCAACAGCCCCTTAGAGCTGCTGGTGGTCTTGAATGTGCGTGGCACTGTCATAGCCCCCTGGGAGCTGGGGGACAGTAGAGGCTTGGGTCGACACAAAATCTGCACCCTGGCTCTGCCTGGACAGGAAACACTGACCTGTGGCCCCCACAGCCTGAATGTGTGGCTCTAGGCCCTGCCTCCTCCAGGGTTAAGGAACCAGAACGCTTAACTGTTGCAGAGCTGGGCCTCAGCACACCTAACCAAGAGGCAACTAAACAGGAGCCCCTATACAAAGCACCAAGAAACAGAAATGTGTAAACTGAAGAGAAGGAAGCGAACCACTTACCAATTGTGTGCAATTCTAAAGTTGAAGGAAAAAAGCAAGGCAAAGACATGAGGCCACTAGGACAAGGTACATACATTTGGCAATTGAGACCATATTTGCTTTAACTGGATGAAGGATTTTGAAACACTGAATTGGGTCATAATTTGGAGGCTGGTGTTTGACAGAATGCTTTTAAAAGTGATTAAAATAACTTGATGAAATTCACCCCGAGGAGAGAGAAACAGCCTCCAGTAGGCTCTGGATGTGGAATTAAAATGCATTTATTTATGTTGCTCAGTCAAGAACTGAATGCCCCTTCAAAAACCTGTAAATCTTTACCGCAGTCAGCTGGGCAAATAGCAATGATTAAACATTTCATCAGAGGCCTGATCCTTTGTTGTGTGTTCATTGTGGCTGCAGGAAAGGAACTATAACAGATCTTTAAATAGCAAACCTGTGGCTAAATTTCACCTCATCCATCAGAAGCCACTGCTACTCAATGACCTAATTTTAGCTGCTTATCAATCCCCAAGCTTGTTAGTTGATGTAACGGATCCTGTGATGTTAGATGACTTTTGTGCTGAGTACAGCTAAAATTGAATATGAGTCATTTGGACAGATGCCCAGCCGATCTTGTGTGAGTGTGTGTGTGTGTGTGTGTGTGTGTGTGTGTGAGAGAGAGAGAGAGAGATGTGGGGCAGGCTGCCCAGGTGGATAACAGCACAGTCTCGGGCTCCTTATTGCTGGGAGAATCAAGTTTACATCACGAGCACTTGGAACACGGTGTCCTTGGACTGTGCCTTTTGTTTTATTTCCCCTCCTAACCAGCAAGACTTCTCTCCCAGCAGGCACATGGGAGGCAATGACACTCTGCTCTTACCAAGATCTAATGAGAATGTTAATAATTGCAAGACTTTTTAAATAAAGGTTTTTAAGGCAAATCTTTGCTTTTTCAAAGAGATTTTCTTTCTGCTTATGGAGAGAACATCTGAGACACTTCGAAGGAGAAGAGAGCATTTTGACAGCCTCCTCCTCTCCCATTTTCTGCATGATTAGATAACACCTTTTCATCTTTTCTACTGTGTGGCTTTTCATTTCATTGCAAGATTTCTTTCATCATTTCTGCTCTTTAAGAGGACAATCTGCGTCACTCCTTGGTGTGTGAGGACCCCAAACACTCCTACTCGCTTGCCATAGTTGGTGTCATTTCTTGCCGTAAAAGAATCACATGGTTTGTGATCTCCATTTTCTGAACATTGCAGGTGAAGCTGAGAGATTGGAAGACTGAGACATCTGCCTTCTAAGGTGGCTGCAGCCTCAGGGCTTCCTGCCTGGGTCTGCTTTTCACCCTGGGAACCGTACTCTGCTTTCAATCTTTCTCTTTATCTCCCTTTTCCCTCTTCCTTCCTTCCTTCCTTCCTTCCTTCCTTCCTTCCTTCCTTCCTTCCTTCCTTCCTTC